>JAHBCN010012554.1:0-26459 GCA_019359885.1 Listronotus oregonensis
TATTAACAATAATTATTTATTTATTCACTAACAGCGGTGGCGTATTGGCCAGCGTACCAGCCTCTCAAATAGGTCTTACGAGGATTTTTTTTTGCAGATTGGATTTGTATGCGGTTTTTTGCATTTAATTCGTATAAACGGCTACAAACTTAATAAACAAATTTAATTGATGGGAAATGAAAAACTGGATTTGTGTATTAAAAAATGCATTTTTAAGTTTACAATTATATATTTTTTTCTAATTACAAACTAAAGAAATGCATTTAAAAAATTTATTTTTCTAATGCACAACGGCAGTTTTTCATTTCCCGTTAATAAAATTTGTTTACAAAGTTTTTAAAGGTTCATACGAATACCAAAAACCGTATTTAAATACATCTTACAGCACAAAAAACTTATCGTGCATTACTTCGTTTCCTCGACTAATATCTGTGCAAAAAGCAGTTTGTTGTTTTTGCAACATAAAAATGTGCGAAGGGAACCTACGCTTTAAATAGACTATGACATAGTAAGAAGTCAAAACGGCAACGTTGAGAGGTACCTCAGCAGGTAAAAATTAAATATTCTAATAAAATTCGATTGTCGGCAAAAAGTATTTATACAAAGGGACTGGGCGTCTATAGTGATAACTACAATAGTCTTTGACGTAAGGTAGGTACTAGTAAAAAAATAAATAAAAAAAAAGTTACTTATCTAACACTTGTAGCAACTTAAAGTTTAATTAAGAAATGTACTATGATTGGTCTTATAACGGTATTTTCATGCGACTAAAATAAGTAGAAATTAATGTTAAAATTAATTTGGTGTAAAATATTCTTACCGAATACTACGGGAGGTTAAATTAATGTCAAAATTTTTGTCTCCTTAAAAAATATTTTTGAAAAATTATCCCCCGTCTTCGACTTCGATAATTTTCAAAATATTTATGAGTCCAAAAAATTTTCCGAATAATTTAACCTCTTGTGGTATAACTAGTGAAAATACTTTAGCAGGCTTATTTTAAAGGTTGGTACGTCAATTTTCTTTTTGTAAAGCAATGCCTTTGCCTATCTTGCCTAATAAGAAAGTTGTGAACAAAAATCTAAAGAAAAAAAAAACAAATTGCATGTTTTCATTTCGTTTTTTGGCATTTATATTGCATAAACTTTAGAAGGAGCCATTTTGATAGAAAATTTAATTTTCGACAAAAGCTTTTACATGTTTTTGCACAACATGGATACACGGGGTATTTTTTAATGACATGCTAATATTCAAGGAAGTGATTCCTAAACTTATTTAAAAAAATGATATGAATAAACGTCCTTAACGTCTTAACTTTTGAACTACAAAGCGAGAAAAAAACATAATTATTTTTTTAGAAATATATGGAATACCATTTTAGATATCTTTAAGAAATTCGGTTTGCATGTACTATCCATTAAGTTTTATTTTCTGGTGCACACTTTTTTTTATTTCCACCAGGGGCGTCCGTACGGAATTTAAATTTTATATTTTTTAGAGAAACGGTGGTACGCCACTAAATTTTTTCTGGGGGGTATTTTTTGAATATCCTGACTATTTTTATGTTAAATAAAAAATACCTTTTTACTATTCTTAATGGAAACAGTTAACTAAAAAGTATATAATTTTTGAAGAAAAGGCTAAGGTATTTAATAAACTATTATTAATTAAATTTAATTAGTAATATTATTAATAGTCTGGATTAATTAAAAATAAAACTTTATGTGAAAATAATGTGTCTGAGGTACTTCTTTTTGGAGAAAATGTAAGTAAAACTCCCCATCAAAAAAAAAAAAAATGTGCCATGAAATAATTATCAACAATTCCTGCCCATACATTTACCGAAAACTGTTAATTGTTATGAAAATTTTGAATGGCTTTCCTGGAAAAATTTGCTTTTCGGTGAAGTTAATTCGTAACTGAAACTGCAGATTTTCCGCAGTTTTCTATAATTACCACTCAGAAAAATTCTCATGCTGGAAAAATCCCTGAAAAGTAACGCCTGAATTCTTTAAGTATAATATAAATACAACAAAAAAAACAAACAATATTCGCCAAACAATTTGATGATAAATATTTAAGGCGCTGGTAACCTTCTTTGTACTTATTAAGAATGTTCGTCGATTTCTGGTTACATTGCTTTTCTTATTGAGGGTGTTCTAAAAGAATGAGATCTATACTCCAAAGTACGTTTTTCGAAACTTTTAGTTTTAGTAAGTCCGCCAAGGTTCGATTCGGGTACCTTTTCTCACAAATACGTCTAGCTTCCTATTTATTGCCGTCTTCGAGAACATATACGTAATGCATTGCCGTCATTTCCGCATTGAAATAATTCAAATTCAACACATTTACTGAGATAAATAATTGAAAAAAATAACAAAAAAAATAAATAAACTGATTGGCAATCTAAAATTTAAAAAATAAAATGTTACATGTTTAAAATATCCACACCCATTAGTTTGACACTGAAGTTTTATATACACTTTAAGATTTGTGTCGCTTCTAAAAAAAATTATCCACGCCAACTGGATTATCTTTAAAAAATTAATAGGGCAATTACTACTAAATTAATTATTTTTAACTTAATATAAATTTAAATTAATTTGAAACAATATCGTTATTAAAAAAACTCCAGTGGTATCATTTTTTCTTAAAAAATATAAAATAAAAATCCCGTACGGACGCCACTAATAAAAATTTTAAAAATTGCATGCCAGAAAATGTCTTAAAATACCTAGTACATAGAAACCGAATTTTATTATGTAAAGATATCTAAAATGGTATTCCAGATATTTTAGAAAAACGTGTTTTTTTAGAACTTTATTACCCTGTAGTTCAAAAGTTAGGACGTTAAGGATATATGTTTTTAATTTCTTTTTTCTTAATTTGAGTTTAGAAATCACCCTCTTAAATATAAGCACATCAATAAGGAACATCCTGTATTTCAAGATATTTAGAATTTCAAATATATTAACAAATTAACTATGTTTTAAAAAACGCAAGCCTAAATATAATAGTTTTTTGTTATTTTTTTATATAAAGGCACATAAAAACCATAATAAATCATAAAATTGCTCCTATAGTCTAAGAGCCAGTGAACCATCCGACTAACCCATTTCCCACAAAGGTAGAAAATTTTTAAATATTATTTTACTATCGGTCAATTCTGAAAATACCGTTCTGGCATGCATCCTCCGGTTACTTCATCATCCCTTAAAATTTTGAAAATGCCTAAATAAAAATTTAACCGGCTTTAACAAAGCTAAAATTTTGATATAATGTAATTTACGTATGTGTGAGTAGAAAAAAATTGACAACCTATTTTGATGGTTACAAGTATGTGCCAGACGATAGTAAAGTTGTCGTCGGGATGGCAATTTATAACCTGCTCCCACAGGGGTAAAATTTTAAGGGTATATTCTTTCAATAGTTGGAAAAGTATATTTAAACTGCCAGACTATTCTGATGGTTGTAAGGAACTTCCAGACCAGTGCGGGCGCAACAGACTCGTATGAGCTTCATTGTCAGAAAAATAGGATATATTGATTGTGTTTTGTAAAGATATGATAAAAGATTACTTAAATAAAAGACGAACAATGTAACATGTAAAGTTTAAGTTTTTATTTATGTTAACTAATATATACCATTAAAACTTGTTAATTTTACAGGTCTGCATACATTATTGTCGTAACTTATTAAAATAATATTCATCTATCATCAAATCGTTTTCTAGAATAGAAATAAAAAAAATATTCAGAAAAAGAAATAAACACCTACCATACCTGCATATTACAAACAATAAATATTTACCTAATTTAATGTCATTAGGGTGTTCAGATTGTAACAGAGCATCATAAATAGCTGTTGCACAGTGTATATATATTTATTATCATCTAAAATTCACTTTCGTCGAACGCCCTGACTATTACATACTGGTCTGAAAGACCCTTGTAACCATCAGAATAATCTGGCAGTTTAAAATATTTTTCCAACTATTGAAATAATATGCCCTTAAAATTTTAGCTATGTGGAAGCAGGTTATAAATTGCCTTCCCGAAGACAACTTTACTATCGTCTGGCACATACTTGTAACCATCAAAATGGGTTGTCAATTTTTTTTCGACTCACACATATGTAAATTACATTTTGTTAAAATTTTAGCTTTGTGGAAGCAGGTTAACATTTTGTTTTGAAATATTCCAAATTTTAAGTGATGATAAAGTAACCGGGGATGCCTGGTAAAATAATATTAAAAAGTTTTTAGCTTTGTGGGAAATGGGTTAGTCGGATGGTTCACTAGCTCCCCTACTATTATGAATTTGTTGTTTAGTACCTCCTCTATTTACTTATAGCCAAAAGCCTATTAATTAAGACAGTTAACAACCTTTGTTCGTTAAAACCTATTTTAAATTAAAATATTTCTTTGACTTAAAACAACTGCTACTTTTAATTATTTAAGGTGCTAAACATACGCTTACAGAAGCTTAGAAGAAAAATAAAAAAATTTAATTTACGTGACTTTCGTGAATTCACACGTCGCTTAATCATCTTTCCGGCTTATCGGTTGTCGCTTGATTACACCGAAGTAAAAAGATATAGAATCTATGTTAGCTCATATATTTTTAGCGCGTAAAATGTACCGTATGTATAATCTCTCTTTCCAAAACAATATGCGTTAGCAAGGATAAAAAATGTTCACAAAAACAACCCTCAAGATGTTTATCAAGAAGCAGTGGTGGCACCTACTTTTTTAATGTAAATTCGAGCAGATTTATGTAAATTATACAAATAAATACACAATTTAAAAATATAAATATTTTTTAAAGCTAAAAGATATTTTAAAAAGATTCATAGTTCTGACTTTTCTTGCTTTAAAAACGAGGCAAAGTTTTATCTTCTTTACTTTTTTCTTATAGAATCTGAATAAATATTATTTGGATTGAAATAGAAAAAATACTACATAAAATTGACTTTTTCTTAAAACGACACCTATTACTTCGTTTTTAAAAGCATTTAATTTTGTTCGATACCTTTTAATAAATATGATTTTGTATTTAGTTTTAATAACAACAAAAACATTATTTATATGTTTAACTTTCACCAAAATGTATTAAAAATAGTAATAAACGTTAAACTTAAATAGTATATTAAAGTACGAATGGATATTAAGGTATTTAAAACACGCGCGACTTTTCGAGCACGAAGGAGTTGCCGGAGTTCTCAAAATGAAACAAGTGTTTTAAAGACCAGTTACCTACGAATACTTAACGCTATTTTTTTAAAACTTTTGAAACATTTGTTATAGTAATATTTTATTTGACGTTATAAAGTACTCATGTCAGATAAATATTTTTTTTCTTTAAAATGCCTGACATGTGCCAAAATTCGAGGTTAAAGACTTGTCATCTTAGACTTCACATTTCTCGTGCTGTCGATTGATGTACATTGGTAACCTTTAAAACACGCGTGTGCTTAAAACTTGGATTTAAAAACGCTGGGGCGTATCTTAATTAAGCAATATAGGGTATCAATAAAAAAAAATATAGTGACTTTTTGTGTTTTGGCATTTCAAGTATTCATTGTTTGTTACCTTTTTCGGTCTTTTAATTTAAATCGCAAATTTCTTATATAAATTAATCTTACATAAATAAAACAAAAAGACGCTTTTAAAAACGATCCATTAAATCAAGTGTTTAAATAATAAAGTGGTTATTTAATCTCTTATCTCTTTTGTTTTATTTCAGACAATTTTTTTACTGTCCTTTAGCATTTAACGGAAGAAAATACACAATATTGCTATTTTACCCTTTTTTTTTAATATAAAGAAAGCCACAAATAGGACCCTAATAAGTCTTCCTTTGGATGATCGTGTACCTATATTTGAAAAATAAAATAAATGGTGAAATAAAGGTACTTCTTGTACTTTCCTTGTCTTTATTTATTTAAAAATGTAACGTTTAAGCCGGTGAGTCTGTCCAGCCATCTTCAGATGAATTGTAAATAAGTAACATGACTAAAGGAATATTTATAAAAATACACCGTAGATTTCAAATGGTTATCACCAATAATGACAATCCACCACCTCCTCCAGTGCCCAGATCAAAGAAAACAATTCACCAAAGTTGAGGAACCTGTTGCCAAAAAGAAGACCCAAGGCATGTGGCATGAAGGCCATAGACGTGAGCATGCGTCCAAGGCAGGGAATTATCTAGGACTGAGGCTCAGATTTAATTTAGTTAAAAGTGATTTCCAAACATTTATAATATCTTAATACGGTGTTAACTGATGATTGCTGCTTTCTTGACTTTCTTTTTTGTCAATGCTGCTCTCGGTATTTGATTTTTGCATATGACCACATGTCTGAAGTCTCTGGGTTCAAGGGTGATCAGCAACATCCGACTTTTCGGTTTCACCTCGTATTATGCATCTTTAGTGTTCTTTAATGCGTACTTTCATTTGTCTTTTTTTATATTGGGACAGTCCACAGAGGCTGAGGCCTAAGTACTAACGGACCGTGCGTGTGTGGTAATTTTAAAATATAAAATTATTGTTCTTAAATTTCCTAATATTTTACATAATATAATGACAAGGTTTTTTTATTATTTTTCCAAATTTTCAAGGTAAACATATTTTAATTTACATTTATCTCGTAGAGAGCTGGGTAGGAATCGAATCCTTTTGGAACCGAATCCAGAAATCGATTCCTTTTTAAGAAACCGAAGACTGGAATCAATTACCTTTTAAAAATAGAATCGGTGACCCAAATTCATTATGTAATTTTAAAATGATTCAAAATTGATTTCTTTTTGAAAGGATCCGATTTCAAAAGGAATCGATTTCTAATATTTCAAATCTGTCACAAATAGGTTCATAAACGCCAAAATCCACTATTTTAAATCTTCCATTTTAAATTTTCAAATTTTAACCTAACATTTTTTATCAGCTTTACATTTATTTTCTGAAAAAAGATAAAGAATTTTAAAACATCTATATAATAAAATATTTAAAACACCACCAAACATTTCATTTCTAACCAAAATATGTTGTTTTTTAGATTCAGAGAAACAACATTTAAATGAAACAATTTTATTCCTAACCATATAGTGTGTACCCAATAACAGGCATAAGTTAAACTTGATTTAATCTTAAAAGTTTTAATTGCTCGATATTCATAATTTTTTAATATGTTATCCTCAGATAACCCTAAGGGACTTTTAAATGGGACATTTTATTATAACTATTCAGGATGCCTTACAAAAATGAATTTAAAAGTTTAATACATTTTTATATTTCGCAAGCAGAAAAATTATTATATGGTACATGTGAAACTTTCTGTAAAGTTACAATACCATGTCTCATTTAAAAGTTGCTTGAGGTTATTTCAAGAATCACATTTAAAAAATTAAAAAAGATCTATCATCACAAGTCGTGGAATACAGTTCAAAAAGGGTGGTTTTATTTTGATCTCAGAGGTAAAATATTTAAATTTAAAGAATATTTACCAAAAACTAATTTGTTTAAAAGTTACAGCACTTGAAAATGAGGCTCAAATTATATTTCGCGGCTCGGGCTTCCTGCTAAAATCTTTGACGCTTGATTCATCATCTGGTTTATGTAGTATCGTTCGTATCGTTGTTACCATTTGTAGGTATAAAAACTAAAGATGATCCCGATTCGTGATCCGATAAATAGAAATCGATTCCCTGGATTTAATTTCTTTTCTCCTTAAAAAAGGAAACGTTGTTCATATTGGTGATTCGATTTCTTTACGAGAATTCGGAGATGTAAATCGATTCCTTTTTTAAAGGATCGGCACCAGCTCTGATCCCGTAGTATTTTTCTAAATTCTCAAAGTAAACATATTTTAATTCACATTTACCCATAAAAATTTTGAAATTTTCCTACAAAATACACCAACATTAATTTTAAAACTATAATATTAAAATCTATCCACTCTAATGTATACAGTGCGTTTTTTTAAAGGATTTTAGATGGTAAATCTTCCACTCCATGTTAAGTCCACTACTACTTTATAGCTAAAAATTGAAACAGGTATAACTTCAAGGTTCAAGAATATTTTACATTAACATTTGTACCAAAATAGCTTCACAAAGTATTAAAAATATATATATTTTTCCCATAAAATATAGTTTTTACAATCCTCGTATATCAAAAATTTTGTCACTGTTACATGTCAGGAAATGTCAGCCAGCGTTTTACTAAACAAAAACTACTAGTCGTCTGACAAACTATTTGTTACATTTTTATAAATAATGCCTTTTTACACTATCCAGGAACAAGTAGAAATGGTTTTAAATTACATAAGGGGAATGTCAAGTCGAGATGTTGTGGATAACTTTGCTGCAGCTTATCCGGATCGTCCTGTTCCTAGTAAGAGTACCGTACAGCGATTACATCAAAGGTTTACAAATTCTGGTTGTATTCAAGACTCACGCGTACCACGCAAAAGAAACGCCAATGTATTAACCGAAGATTTTAAAATGGACCTGTGCATGGCGATCAAGGAAAATCCATCGACAAATCTATGTCAGCTTGCGGATAGTTTCTCAGGTTTTAGAAGTAGCTGCTATAAGGTTTTAAAGCAGGAAAAATTCAAATCTTATAAAGTTAGGATTGTTCAAAAGCTGTTACCCCAGGATTATTTTGCCCAATGGAATTCTGTGAGTACTGGATGGATAGAAACAATACTAATCCAAATATTTCGAATCTTATTCTTTTTACGGATGAAAGTTTTTTTTTTTACCAACGGGACCGTAAACAAACAAAACACAAGGATATGGGCTTGCGAAAATCCCTACATAATTCACCAGACGCATACTCAATGACGTGACAGGGTTAATGTTTGGGTAGGAATTTTAGGAAATATAATTATTGGCCCGCATTTCATAGAAGATACACTAACAACTGATAAATATTTAGAATTTTGGAAACAGTAATGGCTCCTGCGTTGGCTGACATAGGAAATCACAAAATAATATTTCAGCACGATGGAGCACCCGCTCATAGTGCAGCTGTAGTCACAGAATATTTAAATAATACATTTCCAGGTAGCTGGATTGGACGATTTGGCCCCTTTAAATGGCCAGCTCAAAGTAGAAGTGGAAGTGGATCTAATACGGAGTGGAAGATTTACCTTGTAAAATCCTATGGCCCGTCTTAGAAAAAATGCACTGTATATGTATGTGTATCATGGATTGCTGAGCCGAAATGTAACCTCTTTTGAATAATACATGTTTCATTACAAAACATTCCTATTACAGGAAAACTGATATACATGGCATTAAAATTTTAGGAGCCACACCACTGGTATAAAGATAAAAGTACAAGTATGATATCGTACGTTTTCTGAATACTTATACGGGTCGGCTATTCTGTTTTCCCTTTTTATTTAAAGTCTTATCATTTCTGCATGGGTAAATTAGGGCCAGGACCTTTTGCGGGTAAATGTTGTTTTTCCCGCCGACAGAATCAAGTAAATCTAAGTAATATTTCATTTTAATTCCAAGCGCTTCTTGGGATTTATAATACTAATAATAAACTCCTTTTTAGCGAGCACTATAATTAGGAGCTAACAAAGCGAAGTTGCACTGTAGAAAAACATTTTTCTTTAATAAAAAGATAAATTACTAAAATAATTTTAAAATTTACTTTATCAGCAAATAAAAAATTTCCGGAAATTTCTCTTCAAACTTTGATTTTTATGAAAAAAAAAATTTTCGGCGCAAAAATGATTATGATGGGCGCAAGATTGGATTTTGGCATACAATTTTTTTGCTCAAAATTTTCCTCTTGAGCCCCACAAGATTGTCTACGTAAAATAAGGGGCAACATATTTTTAATAATCCTTATTATTCCCACAGACGAGACGGCCAAAATTTTCTGAAATTTTTCTCGCAAAAGGGTCTTTTACCCAAAAAAGGTTAAAGAAAAATTTTATTTAACAAAAATTGTTTACTATTATTTTTCAGCATTTTTGGACACATTTTCAGATGACTGGAAAAATACCCCCTATGATCATTTTTGCCTTGAAAATTCGTTCTTATATAAAAATTAAAGTTTGGAGACAAATTTCCGAAATATAAGAACCTAAATTAAAAATCCAAAAGGAGGGATTGATAGGCAAATTTGAGACGAGGCCGAGGATCGGTTAAACTATGTGAGCTGTAGAATAATTTGGGTCTTCGTCCCTCTGTGCGGCACCCTAAGAAGCATACCTGCTATGGCTATGAAAATTATCCCGTGTCTTACTTACTTAGGTATTTTCATCAAAGCAGAGAACATCAACAGCGCCTGTAGAGGAAACTAGAACAGGTAAACAACATACTGGAAAATGGTCACACATGAGCAAAAGACATTATCGACGAAAATCTTTTTTTATATGAGATCAGATTCCATGGCCTCAATCTATAACTTTAATAAACCATATAAAGTCAGCTGCGATTCTGACATATGGACAAAGGGAACATCTTCATTACTTTTCAGCGGCCTGGTTTGGTACACCAATGGTTCAAAGACAGATGATGAAGTGAGTGGTGCTGTAGGGCGACTTAGAGTTTAATATTGGACAAATAAGCCACGATATATTAGTCGGAAAACTATGATATTTAAGCATGTGTTCAAGCGAATGTGAAAAGGAAATATTAAAACGAACACCTCCGCATTCTTACAGATAGTCCAGCTGCTCTAAAAACCTTAAATTCCCATCGTTGTAAAACAGGCCGCAAGGAATCACCGGATGAACTCCTACGGGTTTCTGGAGACTTGGATACAGAGGGCAATAAGAAAGTACACACTTGATTCCAAGAAAAAAATCTAAATCGATGATATGTGTCATCTGGTCAAATACATGCAAGAGTAACGCTAAGCAATCCTTTAAAGGTACTAACAGCTAAAGTCCTCACATACTCTCACATATAGGGAGTTCGAAAAATGCACTACCGTATTTCATTAGGTGATTCCTCGTTAAAAAATATTTAAAAAAGTTTTTATAAATATGGGTTTGAAATGCATAGTTATTAAGATACATTGCGTTAAACTTTTTAAAGTTTTTGTAATTATTCTAAGTACCCTGTAGCTGATTTTCTTGAAATTTATCCGTGGTATTTCTATTAAGAAGGGCCTAATTAAAATAAAATGATTAAGTCAGTGGTGTCTTAGGGAAAACCGTATCTATATTATTTGTGAAAAAATGTACAGCACTAACATTTTCGCTATTTTAATTTTTTTTTTTAGATTAGGCAACTAAAATGTTAACGTTTTTGTCTCTTAATGTTTTTTCCTATCTTGCTTCGTTTTTAGAAAATATTAAAACCAATTTATTGCAAGTCTCTGGACCCGATGTTGTACGGCTAAAAATAATAATTTTTATTTTCTAATAATTAAGGTGCCAATATTATAACAACGGTACAGAGACTTTTAATGAATTGTAAATATGTTCTATAGTTTTGTGGCGGATCCATGTTTTAGTTTGTTTTATTTGGGTTACTCGCCTTTTTACTTTTTGGAAAATGGGACCCTCTTGGTCCGGGTCCCGGGGTATGCGGGCTGACCCTGTCCAGCCCTATTGACCCCTATAAACTTGCAGATCGCCTGCAACAAAAAAGAAGAAAACCCCCAAAAAACCCAAAAAATCACAAATATTAATCTACGTTTCGGTGGCAAGTCGGCCACCGTTATCAAGATTGAAACTAAAACAAAAAATAAAACTTAATTTTAAGAAATTTTAGGTCTGAAAACTTAGGAATTTCTGATAGCTTTTGAACTTTTAATGACGTTTTGTCATAAGTGACAATAGGTTATTGGACTGGTGTATGTATAGTATTTAAAAAGACCAGAAAGGTGGGTGATATGGTGTGTTAATTGATTTTAAGTTTACCTGAATTTACTTCAGCATCAAGCCTAGGTAACCATGTATAAAGGTTCTCGCCCACTAGAGCGACGCGGCGCGACGCGATGCGACACGACGCGACATTGTCGCTTGCTTGCTCTCCCGACTTGTCTGAGATGTCGCGTCGCGTCGCGCCGCTTCGCATCGCCTAGATGGGCGGGCTTTAGTTTAATTACATGTAAAGTATCCCTGATGCATTTAATCGCGTCGCACCGCGTCGTGCCGCGTCGCGCTAATGGGCGAGAACCTTTATTTAAACTAACAGATAATAATACATGGTTACCTATGCTTGATGCTGAAGTAAATTCAGGTAAACTTAAAATCAATTAACACACCATATCACCCACCTTTCTGGTCTTTTTAAATACTATACATACACCAGTCCAATAACCTATTGTCACTTATGACAAAACTTCATTAAGTTTTTTGGGGGGTTTTCTTCTTTTTTGTTGCAGGCGATCTGCAAGTTCATAGGGGTCAATAGGGCTGGACAGGGTCAGCCCGCATACCCCGGGACCCGGACCAAGAGGGTCCCATTTTCCAAAAAGTAAAAAGGCGAGTAACCCAAATAAAACAAACTTTGAATCAATTGGTTTTATTTTTTTTTCGCGAAAACGACGCAAGATAGGAAAAAATATAAGGAAACAAAAAAGTTATCTTTTTAGTTGCTTAATCTAAGGAAATATAAAAATTGCAAAAAGGTCAGTAATGGACCCCTATTACTGGAAATAATACTGACAAATTTTAGGAAAATCGGCTAAGATAAATTTCAAAAATCTTTTTTTTTTAAGTTTAACAACCTGTATCTTAAAAACTATGCATTTTCAGACCCATATTTATAAAAAACCTTATTTAAAATATTTTTCAATAAGAAATCACCTTCCGAAAATTGATCGTGTATTTTTCGAACACCCTATGTACTTTACAACTGCATTGCACTGACATACACAAGACATATACTGTTTGAAAACGTAGAGAGCAAAAAGCCTCTTCCGCATAAACATCTGGGTAGAAATCTACTAGATCTAATTAAGGGAATCATATCAACCAACCAGTCTCGGAGTTATACAGACTTGTAGAAGGAACAAGACTAATGGGAGGATTGATATAAAAGACAATGGAAGATTAGGCACGAAAAGCCCATGAGGCTGCACTGCCTCCGGTAGTTAATCAGGACGGCTCCCAGGGAAGAAGAAGAAGAAGAAGAAGAAGAAGAAGAAGAAGAAGAAGAAGGAAAGCATACTTCTATAACAAAGAAAGAAGAGCATAATTAGCCAATAATAGGCTGCAATGTAAATATGGATATCAACCCTGCTAAAGCCAACTAACAGATGACTGCGAATGGAACAGGATCGCTGAGTGTTCACTCCCTTCCGAGTAGCTAGTTTGCCCTCTAAATTTTTCGTAATTTTAAATATCGAAGCTATATATTTGCTTCATTTAGTTATTATTATGTCTACAGTTTTATTTGTTTTGTTTAATCGAAACTGCTTGTGTGATTATCGTTAGCATGACGCATGATTATATCAACTTATACCTAGTTAATGGACCCAATATGACTTAATTCCCTGTTACTTCCCTTTAAGTTTTTTTTAATCAAATAATATCAAACATATTAAATGTAACTAAGTTTGTTTTAAGCTTAAAAAATCAACATTAATAACAGACTCTTAGTCGAGAAAACATAGCACAAAAATAGACCGGGGAATTTTTTGTGTAGTAAGATGGATTTGAATGCGGTTTTTTGCATTCGATTAGTATGAAAGTCTAGAAACTTTGCGAACAAATTTAATTAATAGGAAATAAAAAACTGCATTTGTGCATTAAAAAAATGCATTTTCGTAATGCATTTTACAGTTTGCAATTACAAAAAAAAAATATAGACAGATAAATAATGATGAAAATGAGCCCAAATTTGTTTTTCGGGGTTTTTTAAGTCGCTAAACACGAATACGATACTGACAAGAACCTACGGAGTATCTGTTGGGCGCTAAGGATGGTGTACACGTCGTCTTCTGGATTTTTATGACGATTCCTTCTAATACTAGCCCAATTTTGTAACTTGGGATTTTTGAGTTCGCTGGTTTTGGGATACAAGTAAAGAAAAAATTCCAAAAACTGCACATTTTTACTCGAAAAACCCTGAAACAGAGGCATTTAGGTATTTTAAAAGTTTTCAATCTGATCAACTCTGAGTTTCTTAGGTCATAATTGCCTAAACATTTAAAAAGCAGGCAGGATTTTATTTCATTTATTTTACTTAAAGAAAACAAAAGTGGTTGCACCAAAAACACTTACGTTAAATATGGGCCAAATTTCTATCCAAAAAATCTCGGCCTCCTAAAGTACCAAAAACCAAAATTAGAGCAAATTCTTTTTTACTCTTGACGTTAGTTTTTTTCTAATCTATCTATATTAATGAAATGGGCTGTCTTTATTTAAGTTAGTTAAAAATAATTTGGGTTTAATTTTGGATATCGGAACTTGAGAAGGCCGGCATTCTTGGATAAAAACTTGACCCTTATTTTACATACGTATTTTTGGAATGACATTATAAAACAAGGGTTAAAAATACTACAATACCAAAATTCTGTTAAAGAGATGCATTATAAAAATTTATACAATACGCTTGTGTATTGGCATCGAGATTTTGGTTGGAAAGTTCCCATATATAATAACTTAAAGAAAACAACTTTATAAAAGCCTTTAGAAATAACGCATTTCTGGAAAATTAGAATAAATGTCTACATTTTGGCTAAATGTTTTCGAGGTCGCTGAACACAAATATGATATTTGCAAAAGACTACGAAGTATCTGGTGTGCGCTAAAAATGGCGTAAACGTTGTCTGTTGGAATTTTGTGACAATTCCATTTAATATCAGCCCAAGTTTGTTACTCAAAAAGTTTTCGAGCTCGCTTAACACGAATATGACGTTGATAAGGGTCTGCGAAGTACCCGGTGCGCGCTATGGATGGTGTAAACGTCGTCTTCTGGACTTTTACGACAGCTCGTCCTAATATCAGCCAAATTTTATTACTTGAGGGTTTTTGTAGTTGCTGAATACGAATATGACATTAACAAGGGCCTGTGGAGAACCCGGTGCGTTTAAACGACGTATTTTAGTACCGGGTACCAGATCATGGTCTTCGAGGTACCCGGTGTCCGGATAGGTTGGTATCAATGTCGTCTTCTGCAATTTTGTGGTAAGTTGTTAAAAATTAAAACTTATAATTTTTGCTTATGGTATTTATTCATAAAATTATTTTTTAATAATATTTTGGTATAAAAAAATACAATTTTTTAAAACTTTAATATTAATAAAGAATCATTTATTCACCATTTTCATTGCTTTCTTCTACTTCTTCTTCTTCTTTTTTATTCTGCACTTCTATTTCAGCGGATATTTTTTTAAAAGTCTATGTTTGTGCAGTCTATGCCAGCCCAATTTTTGCAAGCTAAATTGTAGATCAATCAATGTTTTTTACATATACATAAGATTAGGCGCACCAGGTACTCCGCAGACCCTTGTAAAAGTCATATTCGTGTTCAGCGACCACATAAACCCCCCAAGTAAAGAAATTTGGCTGATATTAGGAGAATTTGTAATAAAACTCTAGAAGACGACGTTTACATCATCCTTACCGCGCACAGGTACTCCGCAGGTCCTTGTTATTATCATATTCGTGTTCAGCGAACTCAAAAATCCCAAGTTACAAAATTGGGCTAGTATTAGAAGGAATCGTCATAAAAATCCAGAAGACGACGTTTACACCATCCTTAGCGCGCACCAGATACTCCGTAGATTCTTGTCAATATCGTATTAGTGTTTAGCGACTTAAAAAACCCCGAAAAACAAATTTGGGCTCATTTTCATCATTATTTATCTGTCTATAATTTTTTTTGTAATTGCAAACTGTAAAATGCATTACGAAAATGCATTTCTTTAATGCACAAATGCAGTTTTTTATTTCCTATTAATTAAATTTGTTCGCAAAGTTTCTAGACTTTCATACTAATCGAATGCAAAAAACCGCATTCAAATCCATCTTACTACACAAAAAATTCCCCGGTCTATTTTTGTGCTATGTTTTCTCGACTAAGAGTCTGTTATTAATGTTGATTTTTTAAGCTTAAAACAAACTTAGTTACATTTAATATGTTTGATATTATTTGATTAAAAAAAACTTAAAGGGAAGTAACAGGGAATTAAGCCATATTGGGTCCATTAACTAGGTATAAGTTGATATAATCATGCGTCATGCTAACGATAATCACACAAGCAGTTTCGATTAAACAAAACAAATAAAACTGTAGACATAATAATAACTAAATGAAGCAAATATATAGCTTCGATATTTAAAATTACGAAAAATTTAGAGGGCAAACTAGCTACTCGGAAGGGAGTGAACACTCAGCGATCCTGTTCCATTCGCAGTCATCTGTTAGTTGGCTTTAGCAGGGTTGGTACCCATATTTACATTGCAGCCTATTATTGGCTAATTATGCTCTTCTTTCTTTGTTATAGAAGTATGCTTTCTCTTCTTCTTCTTCTTCTTCTTCTTCTTCCCTGGGAGCCGTCCTGATTAACTACCGGAGGCAGCGCAGCCTCATGGGCTTTTTGTGCCTAATCTTCCATTGTCTTTTATATCAATCCTCCCATTAGTCTTGTTCCTTCTACAAGTCTGTATAACTCCGAGACTGGTTGGTTGATATGATTCCCTTAATTAGATCTAGTAGATTTCTACCCAGATGTTTATGCGGAAGAGGCTTTTTGCTCTCTACGTTTTCAAACAGTATATGTCTTGTGTATGTCAGTGCAATGCAGTTGTAAAGTACATAGGGTGTTCGAAAAATACACGATCAATTTTCGGAAGGTGATTCCTTATTGAAAAATATTTTTAAATAAGGTTTTTTATAAATATGGGTCTGAAAATGCATAGTTTATAAGATACAGGTTGTTAAACTAAAAAAAGATTTTTGAAATTTATCTTAGCCGATTTTCCTAAAATTTGTCAGTATTATTTCCAGTAATAGGGGCCCATTACTGACCTTTTTGCAATTTTTATATTTCCTTAGATTAAGCAACTAAAAAGATAACTTTTTTGTTTCCTTATATTTTTTCCTATCTTGCGTCGTTTTCGCGAAAAAAAAAAAAACCAATTCATTAAAAGTTTGTTTTATTTGGGTTACTCGCCTTTTTACTTTTTGAAATGGGACCCTCTTGGTCCGGGTCCCGGGGTATGCGGGCTGACCCTGTCCAGCCCTATTGACCCCTATGAACTTGCAGATCGCCTGCAACAAAAAAGAAGAAAACCCCCCAAAAAACCAACTTACATAACAAATTTTAAATTTCTACTTACCCGGGAAATGCCCCATAATTTTAAGTCAAGGAGTCAGTCAGCAAGTTTCAAGATCTAATATCTTAGAAAACCACTTGACATAAGTTTTTCAATTTTGTATTGTATGTATATACAAGGTGTCCCAGAATATGTGTGCAATATTTCGAAATCTAATAGAAAACCTAAAAATATTATGACAAGTTCCCATAAACTTTTTTCCTACGACCCTCCCCTACGGAGTTGCAGGTACATAACGGACGCCCCTGGAAACCTTTTTTTTAAATAACTTTTAAAATAAAAAGCGTAAATTATTATTTTTTAATATGCTGGTTACTAGATATGTCTTCTTAAATTAAACCCATTAAATCATAGATCGCTTATTTAGTTTGTCAGGAACGGACTAGCTCTTACACAATAATAGCGATTTTTTTAACACCCTGTATGATAAAGGCTCAACAATATTATTTTTAAGTAGCTTTAACCTTAAACAAAAATAAGATATTCTCGATTGACATCGATAAAATCAACTTTTTACGAGAAACAAAATATTATGGTTGGTATTTTTTTTACATTATACGTGGTGTTTTCTAATTGAACGTCAATATTTAAGGAGGTAATTTTTGCGTCCAATTTAAAAGGAAAACTTCATATGAACGTATGGCCTAAACGTCTTAACGTTTGAGATACAGGGTGGTAAAAATTTCAAAAATAAATCATTTATTTTTGAAAATTTTACCACCCTGACGTTCAATTAGAAAACACCCTTTATAATGTAAAAAGTGAGTATTTAAAAAAATAAAGTTGATAATGGTTCATCAAAAAAGAATCGTTGTAAGAAATTTTTGACTTTGCCAATGAATGAAGCGCAAAAAGTTCCAATAAGAATGTGTTTTTTGATTTTTTCTAATTTTTGAAATAAACTTGTGAAAAAATAAAAACGAAAATCAATAATTTTAGTTTTTCGGCTATATTTCTGGAAATACAAAATAAAACTTTAATTTTACAACGGTATATTATTGAGCTCCTCAATACGCAACTTTGCCAAATTTAAACTACCCAAAATTATAAGCAGATTTAATCTCCTGATTTTTTTTAATCCAACGTACGGTTTTCACCTAGAAAAATTAAATCTAGATAATTTTTTGCTATGGTGATATTGTTTACCGATATTGTTATAATCAGCAGAAAAACAATTTTTATTTTCTAAGCGACAACCGTGCATCAAATTGAAAAAAATCAAATAATTTACTTTGCTTGAAAATAATGATGGAATTCAAAAATATTTTTTATTTTAAGAGAAATCACCGTACGTTGCGTACCACCAATGTCTGTCAACATAGGCAGGTTAAATTCCGTATGAACGCCACTGGTGAAATAAAAAAAATGTGGTACACTTAAAAATGCCTCTTAATATATGATAAATGTATGTCAAATTTCATTAAAATATCTAAAGTGGTATTACAGATATTAATAATAAACGATTTATTTTTAAAAATTTTACCACCTTGTATCTTAAAAGTTAAGACGTTAAGGACATACATTTATATGAAGTTTTCTTAATAAAATGAACCCAAAAATTGCCTTTTTAGATATTGACGTTCAATTAGAAAACACCCTGTATAATGTATTATTTCTCGTAAACAGTTAATTTTATCAATGTCAATCAAAAATAACTTTATTTTAGTGTAAAGTTAAAGCTATCCAAAAATAATATTGTTGAGCCCTTTTCATACAGGGTGTTAAAAAAATTGCTATTATTGTGTCAGAGCTAGTCCGTCCCTGGCAAACTAAATAAGCCATATTTGGCCTTGCACACTGTGTGCTTTAGATAGATAAAAAAATAAAATTCATTTGAAATATTTGCTTATGTATCTTGTTCACACAAATAGCGGCTAATAATATTTTAAATAGTTTTATTGGAATTTATCCAAATAAAAGTCATGTGGTAAACCTATTTTTCATAAATCCATCTTAAGGGACCTGAAAAGGCGCTACAAAAATTAATAAAAGTATATAAACGTCAAATAATTTTTCATAAAACACTTTACCAACAAAGTATTTTCACATAATAGGTATAATAAACAGAAATTTATGAAATGCTTTTAGCAAGTAAACCCCATTCTTAATTTTCCAAAAACACATTACTCATTCAGTGGTATTCATAAAACTTCTTTATTAAATAAACTCATTAGGTTTGGAAACTTTCCAACCAAGACCGGAAAGATGATTTATATATGACATGTCTTACCTCAAAGTGACAAGTTAATGCACTTAGTTCGGCATTATAAAGTCAATTTAATTATAAATGTTTCTTTTGAATGTGCGGTTTCCTAAATTGCTTTAGAAAAGTTAAAGAAGTGGAAATGACCTGTCAGAATGTTTATTTAATAAATTTTAGTGTATTAAAAATAAATACATTTTTATTATTTTGGTACAGTCAGCGAAGACTTAGAGACTAAGTTTTACCTAACTAATATTGTGTGTGAAGTAAGATACAGCTCATTAAAGGAGTAGGGAAAATCTCTGCTGGTAGCAAGTTTTGCAGTCCAGATCAGGGATGGCCAACCTGTTGATCGCGATTGAGTGGTGGATTGTGGCAAAGCAAGAAAAATTAAGTTTGATATACCTTTTGAAAATATTTTAAGCAAATTAAAAAGTTCGTGGAATTTATTATTATTTCGTTAAATAATAAAAGTGTCATCATCATGAAATTAATAAAAAAAAACATTTTAAATACACCACATGATATTTCAAAACGAAATTATTACTCTGCGCTGCGACATATTTTTAAAAGGTCTAGATATCTGGACAGTGGTATAGGACGAAAATATACAAATTGGAAGAAATTGTTGATCAACTACATTCGTGTTTTTGATTCAACATATACACATATATATATATATATATATATATATATATATATATATATATATATATATAAATAAAAAAAAAAAAAAATATATATATATATAAAATATATATAGATAAGCAATGTTCGTATCACCATCATAGGGTTGTTTTTCCCATGTATTTCTTATGGGAGAAATTTAAGGTCCTAAAACACAATTTTATCGCCATCTTCAACCCTTACTCAAAATAAGGGTAGTTTTTGTAGAGTGGTAGATAGGGGTAGTTTTTGTATCATCATCTTAAGTGAACACCATCAGGGCCATTTTGGTCATCGAGGTCATTGAACCGTAAATAATTAGATACACATCATCCAAGAATTAAATAAATAACCTAGCAGGATTCGAACCGCCGTCCTATTGCTTCAAAGTCCAACGCGCTACCATTGCACCACGGGAGAATATTAGATATTGTTGTGAAATAGTTGAATAGTAGAAGTGACGAAAATACTTAAATAAATAATAACCTAGCATGATTCGAACCACCCATCGCCTCGTCCTATTGCTTCAAAGTTCAGAGCCATACCACTGAGCCACCGGAGATATTAAATATTAAGTTGAAATAGATGTATAGTACCTGGCGTATTCGTCATCACGCGTGGGCGTCGTAGTAAAGAAAATTAATAATATTGTTAAACGTTGAAATTACATAAAATGACTAGGCAGTACATGTATTACAGGCAAACTGCTTTAAAAATGTTTAAAATGAGAGATATCAATTAGTACAGTACTCCAGACTGATTACACTGACCAACATTCTAAAACTTTTTTTGCCTCCCTGGAATGATTGTGGCTGGATTTTATATATTTTGGCCTGCTGAATCCAGATCTGGCTTCAGATTTTCGATATCAGCCTTCAATAATGAGGGAGAGACACATGTTTTGATATTAAGCAAAATTCAATAAAAACTCACTTTAATACTGATTTATTAATTTAAAAAATAAAAAGGTATGATACATTTTAGTAACAGTTAATTTATGTTCAGTATAAACATTTTCAAGTTTATTTTATTTTAATATTCATTTCCTTGAACTCTTCCTTTTATAAGAAAGACTGGATGTGTCTCGTATTAGGGTCCAGCAATAGTCGGCTAACATATTCGGGCTCCACTTTCCAGTATATCTTTTCTCTATCGATGCGATGTCTTGGTGAAATCGTTCCCTATGCTCATCCGATATAGCTCCTAGATTTTCAGGAAAAAAGTCCAAATGGGAATGGAGAAAGTGAAGTTTTAGGGACATGTTGCATTTTAAAATATGATAGGCCGTGAGCAGTTCTTCCACGAGTTCACGATAATTTTCTGACTTGGTGTTTCCAAGAAAATTTTTGCAAACACTTTCAAATACATTCCATGCCCGTCTTTCATGGTCACTTAAAATGTCCGTGAAGTTGGCATCTTTAAAGAGTTGCCTAATTTGGGGACCAACAAAAATTCCTTCTTTAATTTTGGCTTCACTTATACGTGGAAATTTCTCTTTTAAATAGTTGAAAGCATTTCCGTTTTTATCCAGTGCTTTTACAAAATTTTTGATCAATCCTAACTTTATGTGAAGTGGAGGTAAATATATTTTTTCTTTCTGAACTAACGGTTCTCGGGTCAAATTTTTAACTCCAACTTCTATTTTTTCACGTGGAGGCCAAACCTTTATTTTATAATGTTTGTCTCTTGCACGGCTGTCCCACTCACACAAAAAGCAGCAGTATTTTGTGTATCCTGACTGCAGTCCTGTCAATAACGCTACCACTTTCAAATCTGCACATATATTCCATTTGTGATCTTCGTACTTTATACATCTGAGTATCATCTTCAGATTGTCATATGTTTCTTTCATATTTACCGAATGAGCTATAGGAACGGATGGATGTTCATTTCCATTATAAAGTAAAACAGCTTTTTAGACTTGTTTTAGACGAATCTATGAATAGTCTCCATTTATCGGGCGTATATGGTAAGTTCAGTTCGACCATTAGGCCAGGAATATCATGGCAAAATACTAAATCACCGTCCGCTGCAAAAAATTTGTGAGAGTAGATTCCCTTTTTCTGTAGATGGACACCTTAACTCCTTTTCCAAGAGGTTCCACTGCTGCAGGCGGGATCCGTGAAGTTCCGCTTTTGTTTTCGGGAGGTCCAAGTCACGAACAAGGTCATTCAATTCACCTTGAGTGATTAAATGAGGTGTATCGGGCAAATCAATGGAACTAGGGATGTAGCTTGGTCCGGCTTCTGGCGAAGTACTTCGAGAGTCTGATTCCGAATCAAGCGTGTAACTCTCAGGTGGTTGGGGAATGGGTAATGAATTGTCATGGGTACTGGTCGCATTGCAGACGGAACATTGGGATACTGAATGCTACGCTTAGTTTTGCTAGTAATTCCTTTGATATTCGTCATGCAAAAATAACAATCATCTACGTGATTACGAGGTTCCCTCCAAACCATTGGAACTGCAAATGGCATAGATTTATGCGTACCTTTTAGCCATCCCGTCAATGTTCTCGAACACGAACTGCAACACACTTTTGGGGCCCAGGACTTATCTTGATCGCCAACTTTACATCAAAGTACAGTTCATAAGCCTTTTTTACTAGTGAAGATATCGGTTTTTGGTACGCCTTCGCGGTAACTTCGCCACAAATATAACAGAATTTATCAGCTTTATTAACACAAATTCGCGTCGACATTTTTCTTAACGTAGATCTATCTAATCGAAAAATCAACAGATGTTTACTAAATGATTATAAAATAACGACTAAAGGGATATTTCAAGCATAGATCCACCTACCGGTCCATAATAATGGGTCGCCCATTTATTACCCCCCACTAGACCCTTCCGAGAAATCTGAGGCTAATAAAAACATTTGAGGGTTAGTTGTATATTAGTATAAGTCCAAATATTACAAATCACACGATTTTTTTATAGGGAGGATTTTTCTGTTAGACAGTGTTATTAGGGCCTTAGTATTAGAAATAAAACCAAAGAATATTTGCTAGAAAATAAAAAATATGGCGGTCGTCGAATTATACCGTATACGTAACCTAATCAGTATATAATGGATAGCGTTGGGTAGTTAAAATAACCCCGATGATGATGATGGATAAAAATAGAAACGTTGTTTAATATTATAAAGCATATGTTATTGTTTAAGCGCAAGTCGTTTTACTTATGCATTTCGATTAAGTTATTAAAAATAGTATATGTATTAAAGATGCAAGTGCTAAAAAAATTTTTTTTAAAATGTGTTTATATGAAAGATCGTTATCAGCCGGAATGCCGAAGGCACTTTTTCCGCCATTTGCGCAAGTTTTTTTCTAATAGTTTCTTCAAAAAAACGACTTTTGATCATCTGCGCACCTTTTACAAAGATCCTTATATTTTTTTCCTTATATCTCAGCTCCTATTTGTCGGATCAATGCCGTTTTGTCTCTAAATGATTTAGGGTGTTGAAATACACATATTAGTTGTTTAAATTTAAATTAGCATAAAGCCTTTTGGAACACTATGTATAACTTTTTTTTATAAACAGATTTAAATAATTTTTTTTTATTCCAATTCAGGATATTAAACATACATATTTGATGTTTAAATTTAATATTACCATAAAGCCCTTTGGACACATGTATAACTTTTTTATTTAAATTCGATTGAAATAATTTTTTTTTATTCAAATTATATTTAAAACCTACATATTTGATGTTTAAATTTAATATTATCTTAAACCTTTTTGGACAAAATTTATAATTTTTTCTTATCAACAGATTTAGAAAATTGTTTTTTTTTAATTCAGGATGTTAAAACATACATATTTGATGTTTAAATTTAATATTGCAAAAAAACCTTTTGGCAACACTATTATAATTTTTTTTTATAAAGTTTAAATAATTCTTTTTTTTTCCCAAATGCGGATTTTAAACAAAATATTTGATGTTTAAAAAATTACCAAAAAGCCTTTGGAACACTATTATAACTTTTTTATTTAATATTCGATTGAAATAATTTATTTTTATTCTAATTCAGTATGTTAAAACGTACATATTTGATGTTTAAATTTAATATTATCTTAAAGCCTTTTTGGGAACAAAATAAATTTTTTCTTATCAACAGATTTAGATAATTGTTTTTTTTCTAATTCGGATGTTAAAACATAGATATTTGATGTTTAAATTTAATATAAGCATAAAGCCTTTTTGGAACACTATGTATAACTTTTTTTTTTCAACAGATTTAAAAATTCTTTTTTTCTAATCAAGATGTTAAAACAACATGGTCCAAATTTAAATTGGCATAAAGCCCTTTTGGCATCACTACGTATAACTTTTTTATTTATATACGATTGAAATTATTTCTTTTTTAAATAAATTTAATTTTTCTCCACCCTCGATCAAATTATAGACTTTCGGTCAAAATAGAAAGCTTTAATTAAAAAACATTTATTTTCAATTTAACACTTAACATAAGCGTTTTAACTAAGATTAAAGTACAAACTATAGATTTAAATATTCTTTTAATTTAAAACATTAGTAGTTTAATTTAAGGAAGTATACGTTTCAATAAATATTTAGACAAATCATTAGTATTAAATTTTAACGTAAACATGTAATACAGGAGTTACGGAATAGATGTTTCACTAATTGTTTGAAACAATCATTTAGTAAGTTTATTACATTATTACGACTTAGCCATCAGCGATTAAAGGTATGAGGTCAGAAGGGCTTTGTTTAACTGTATATTTTGGAAAATAAATAAACAAGATGCAATCATACAAAATTTTTATCTCTCTACCATAAATGCGCTTTCAACTCACAGAATATTACGAGTATTAATTTTCATAAAATAAATGCAATGGAAAATTAGAAGTTTATTCGCTTATTTCCAAATAACAGCACTGTTTTTCCAAATAACAGTATTTTAAATAACAGCCCTGTATTTTCAAATAACAGCCCTGTATTTCCCAAAAAACGGCACCGTTTTTTTTAATAACGGCACTGTATTTCCAAATAACGGCACCGTTTTTTTAAAAAACGGCACCGTTTTTCTAATAACGGCACTGTATTTTCAAATAACGGCACCGTTTTCGAAAAACGGCACTGTATTTTCAAATAACGGCACTGTATTTCCAAATAACGGCACTGTATTTTTAAAAGGCACCGTTTTTCGAAAAACGGCACTGTATTTTCAAATAACGGGATGTATTTCCAAATAACGGCACTGTATTTTCAAATAACGGCACTGTATTTCCAAATAACGGCACTGTATTTTCAAATAACGGCACTGTATTTTCAAATAACGGTACTGTATTTCCAAATAACGGCACTGTATTTTTTAAATAACAGCCCTGTTTTTTAATAACGGCACTGTATTTTTTAAATAACGGCACTGTATTTCCAAATAACGGCACTGTATTTTCAAATAACAGCCCTGTTTTTTAATAACGGCACTGTATTTTTTAAATAACGGCGCTGTTTTTTTAATTTTCAAATATATAATATTCAAACATTTTTGAATTTTTTCAACTTATAGAAACTATATATAAAGAGTATCTATATATATATATATATATATATATATATATATATATATATATATATATATATATATATATATATATATATATATATATATATATATATATATATATATATATATATATATATATATATATATATATATATATATTCAAAAATTAGTGAAACATCTATTCCGTAAACAAATAGTAAATGATAATATATATATATAATATAATATATATATATATATAATATATATATATATATATATATATATATATATATATATATATATATATATACAAGTATGGCGCATTATATAAAGCCCACTACGTAACACAGGTGAGGGGCAGCCCGACTTTTGGGAGGCAAGGGGGTTTCAGTAGTGTCGATACTACTACGAATCTACGAAGCCCAAGTTTATATACAAGGCAACTGTGTTTATGTTATGTCGATTATACGAAGCCTGGCGATGATGCCGTTTTTATTTTAAGTGTATATTTTAATTAACAGTTACTACACCGATTATACAAAGCCCGAATTTATATTCAATTGACTCTGATTATGATATACCGATTATACGAAGCCCTGCCATGTTAATGCTTTTATTTTAGAAATATTGTTTAGTTATTACAGTTTGTTTCGGTGTTAACGTAGATCCACTTTATATTAGGGGTTGTTACAATGCATTCGGCTGAATTGAATCGCACTGGATTCAATAGTACTAACTTCAATCGGGGTCAATTTTTAGTTAGATTAGCTATTGAAAACAAGTTCGCGGGGCGTTTAAGAAAGTTTT
>JAHBCN010012555.1:0-26351 GCA_019359885.1 Listronotus oregonensis
TTTTAAACGTTAAGGAGGCAATTAAAATTGAATTGAATAGTGGTTTCCACAGTGTTGCCAGATTTTTCAGTTTTGCGCTACACGTAATCATAATGTTATCTTAAATGAAATGTCTTATTTATTTTTACGGCAATAAATTTGGCGCGCCAAATTTAGTACGATCAACTATTTTCAAAATTCTATCTCTACGAGTTGCTGAAATACAACATCATCGCACTTTCAGTAAAAAGTACGGCAACACTTAAATGTCTTTAAAATCGCTAAGGATGTGTTTAAAATAAATTGCTTAAGTTTTTTTTAACTAAAATATGAAGATTATTTTTTATTAAAATTTATTTAAAAAATAATAAAGTTGAGAAATAGGGCCGTTTACACACGGAGTTTTTCCGACAGTTTTGAAGCGGACGCTCCAGTTGTGCGCTCCAATCCTGTGTGTGTAAACGTTGGTCGGCAAGATGCCAGGAGTATGGAATTGGAGCGACGTGGCAGGAGTGCACGCTTGGACCTGCACCGTCATGTACAGGGCGGCATTTTATTAGGGTCCTATACATTTTCTCAGAAACTGCAGACTTTTAAAAAATAAAGATGGGACAAAAATTTCTTGGAGTAATTTATGCTTCTAATCAATTCCACTTTCACATATACAGAGTGTTCATTGTATTGGCCACCCGTGTTCCTTATTTCAAATAGGACACCCTATATATTATTATGTATTTGGATAGCGCTTCCAAAGAGGAGTTCAACGATGTATAACAGTATGGGTCTGTGTCGCAACGTTTCGGATTTATTGACGTTTTTCTTTCATTTTTGACGTATCTTTAAATTAATAAAAAGACGGTAAATATTCTTTTTTTTTAATTTGTTTTCAAAAAAAAAATTACAAAAGCTTATTTTATCTACGTTTGCAGGCAAAATTTTTTAAGTTTTAAAATAAATCAGTTTGGCATGTTTTTTTCATCGAAAAATTTTTGTTTTTTTTAAATGCAAACCCTGTAAATAATACAAATCTATATAAAGATTTAAAAGCCCTTTTTTAAGAGGGTTTACAACAGGGTTCGGGGCACCGTTTCGAACTTATGGATGATTGTTTTAAAAAGTCATATTTTTCTTTTTCATCCACACTACACCCTAATGAATCAATACAATAAATTTGGTTTAAGATGAGTTAAAAAAACCCCTATATTAATTCATAATTAAACAAAGTATACAAGGTGTAGATGTTTGGAAAAAGAAAAAAAATTTTTTTTAAAGGAAAATTATTCATAAGTTCGAAACGGTGACACGCCGACCCATATTGTTATACATCTTTAAAAAAAGGTATTTTAATTCTTTATATATAGATTTGCTTTTATATACAGGGGGTTGCTTTTAAAAAAATTTAAGAAATTTTATGATAGACAAAACATGGCAACACTGTAATTTTTTTAAAAATTTTAAAAAAAAATTCCCTTCTTGAAAAATTTCTTCTTACGTAAAAAATTTTAAAAAAAAAAAGGAATATTTACCGTATTTGTTTTAAATTTAAAAAAATAGGTAAAAATTAAAAAAACTTCAAAAAATCCGAAACGTTCACACAGACCCATTCTGTTACATATCGTTGAACTTGTCTTTGGAAGCCTTTCTAAATATATAATAATAAAAGGGTGTCCCATTTAATAAGGAAGTGAACACCGGCGGCCAACACAATGAACACCCTGTATATGTGAAAGCAAAATTAATTTAAAGTATAAATTATTTCAAGAAACTTTTGTCCCATCTTTATTTTTGAAAGGTCTGCAGTTTCTGAGAAAATATATAGGACCCTAATAAAACGCCCACCCTGTACACACACACACTCCCAACACACTCCAATCTAACGTTCCAGACCTTTAAGTGCGCCCCAGACACCTGTTGAGCTTAGTTTTGTGTGTTTGTTGTTTATAAATTAATTTGTTTTAAATCTTTTTTTAAACACAATCACACAAATTGTAAAATTAATAAGTATTTATTCAAGTATTTTATAAATTAATTTTTTAAAATTTTTTAAAACCAGGGAATCAATTTTTTTATCGGATCACGAATCCGGGGAAAAAATTTTTTAGTTTTTAAAATTTTTTCAAAAAAATAATATGATTCGAATATTTCTTATAATCCAGATTTTATAAATCAAGCGTCTAAGATTTTAGTACGGAGCCCAAAAGCAAAAAAATAATTTTAGCCCCATTTTGAAGTGCTGTAACCCTTTAAACCAATTAGTTTTTGGTAAATATTCATTAAATTTAAAAATGTTATTTCTTTGATTAAAGCCACTAAAATAAACTTTTTTTTTGCCGAAACTTTTGATTTTTTTAAAATTTTTGTAAAAATTTTTTAAAATTTTGTTCTTGAGATAAATTAAACAACTTTAAAAAGGGGCATTTATTTAATTTTATAGGGAAAAATTTAAATAGTACCTTTTAAAAACCCCTTTCTTTGGGAAAATAAAAATGTATTATGTTTTAAATTTTTTTTTGTAAGACACGCTGAATATTATGTAAAATGCCCTTTAAAAATACCCCCAAAAACTATTAAAAAAATTTTGAAAGAAATAAATCTTTTAAGTTTAATAAGTAAAATTTTTCCCCCTTTTTGGGTACCCCTAAATTTTTTTAAATGTTTTTCTTTGGCCTGAAAAAAAAATTTTCGGTTAAAAAACAAAATTTTTTTTTCCTTTTTTTATTTTTTTCTGAAAACAAAAAATGCTGTTAAGACTTTTTGGGTTTTTAAAAAGAAAAATTTAAACTAACGGTTTGGTAACCAAAAATTTTTAAAGGGGCTTAAAAATTTTTATCCCTAAGCCAGTGTTTTTCAAAAATTACTAAAAGGGGACCCCCAAACTAGCATTTACAATAAAAAAAAATTTTAAAAAAAATCGACCCCAATTTTAAGCGACCCTTTTTTTTTTCCCTGAATACTTTTCCCAGATATTCCAAGGTCTATCCTTACTTGAGTAATTTTGGGGGTTAACGTTCTCGTAGTGCGGCTTTTTAAGGGGATGTCAATCCCAGTTCGAAAAGGGGGTCAATGAGGGGATTAATTAGTAAATATTTTTTAAAACTTAAAAAATTTACGCTCGATAAATTACAAATTATGGATAAGTTTTTTAAAAAAAGTAGAACCCTCTATCTGAAATGGGAGAATAAAAAAAAAACAGCTTTTCAGTGGGTGTTATCAAATATGGGTTTTTCCATTTTTCCAAAAAACAAGATTTTTGGGAAGTATTTAAACGAAAAATAAACCATCAAAATTTCTTTACATTTAAAAGCAAAATCCCGATAAAAAAAAAAGTAGTTTTGAAAAAAAGCGAAGTCCTTACAAACAGCAAGAACTTTTTAATTGGCAACCACTACCAAAGAAAAAATTTTTAGCAAAAAAGGATCCGTTCCAAACTTAATTTCCCCCACAATTTTGAAAATTATTTTAAAAATGGACAATAATATGGTGAAAAAAACTGCAAATTTTAAAAAAATACCCCTTTTCTTATTCCAAAGAAGAATTTGATATAAAATATTCAAAATTGTGGAAAATCTTAATAAAGCCCTACTTCCTCTTAAATGGAGAACCACGGATATATTCTTCCCAAATTTTTGAAGATAGCCAAAAAATGGCATTAAAAGATATTTTATTTTTTTCCCCTTTGGGGAAATTACTGGGGAAAAAAATTTTTCGACAGTTTTGGAAAGCCCAATAAAATGTTATTCTGGGGAAAATGAGCAAATGCACGGATGGGTAAAGCTATAAGGGAAAATTGGTCTTGTCGTAATTAAAGAAATAATCCTAACCCCATGGAAAAATTTTTTTTCTCAAATTCGTCAAAAATTTCCCCTAAAACTGTATGAAAAAATTTTTGGGTTAAAAATTTTTCATTTTTTTCTTTTTTTTTGATTTTAAAAATTTTAAAATTTTTTATTTTTTTAAAAATTTAATTTAATTTTTTTAGTTTTTTTAAAAAATTTTAAAATAAAGTTTTAAAAAAGAGGTTTTTTGTTTTTTAACCCCCTTTTTAAAGGGCCCCCCGGGGTCAAATTTTTAAAACCCCAAAAGCAAAATTTGAGATGTATAAGATAATTTTAATGTTTTGCCCACTTTTTGTAAATTGTACCACTATTGCGCAGCGTACATAAAACATCTTAGTTTTGGGATGCTTTATTCCAGACAAAACGGACTTTTTAAAAAAAGTTTTTTAAAAAAAATTTTTAAAAAAGTAGTTTGTGTTTAAAAAGTAATACACTTTAATATTAAGAAAATAGTTTAGTTGAAATCTGTCAAATTTTCTAATAAAAAAATTAAAAATAAAAATTTGTGCGTAGGAACAGAACAAATCCAGTAAGGAAAAAAAACCTCGACGTAACACCCCTTTTGTCAAGAGTGTTTTAAATAAAATAGGAAGAATAAGAAACGACTGTAACACCAATATAGTATTTGGAGCCAGTGAATTCTTAAGGAGCTTCCTAACAAGAACTAAACCGGAAAGCTTTAAGCAATGAGATAACATCATAAATAGAGAAACATTTCATTCATAAACGCAATCGAGAGGTGCGGCCAACATGTTTTTGTTTATTATTGGCGATAGAATGGTACAAGCATAGTTTATACTCACTGGTGAAATGATAATTCAGGAATCCTATCCGTCACTCTTCACATTTGGCACTGCCTCACCATTTTAATTTATTAAAAGTACTTACACAAAACTAAATTTATACAATTTTCACAAAATTTACCCAAACAACAAAAAACATTTACACTAAAACACCATATTGAATATGTCATCTGTAGATAGAAGCCATGGATTCTAGAGAGGTAAAGGATCACCCACTCTAAGGATTTTTTCGCGACTTACCGTTTTTAACTACTAGTTGATAGCAGTTATTTCCCTAACCATTTTAACCGTGCTTAACCCGCCTATCATAACAAAAACGAAACGGTTCATGTATGTCACGCGTAAACTTACATACCAGTCGTTTAATACGCTTTTAGGTTTAAATCCAAAAGTGAAGTCTTTGGAGAGTTAAGAAATTAGTCAAAAAGATAAGATATAAACCAAATTTTCCATTCAATAAGATATTAGCTATTTCTAAGTCAACTGTAACAAGTAAATCTTTTCCTCCATGATTTAAATTTATTTGGACTAATTCATCCATTTGGGAATTAATTTTTAAATCGAAATCCGCAATCCAAATAGTTGTTAAACCATAGCAAAAAAAAAACATTACGAGAACCAAAACAATGGAAAGGCCGCGAATCCTCCGTTATTTAAATTTGACACTGGACATAACCATTATTAACCCCTCTCGACTTTTAAGGCATAGGGGGTGGATACGGGTACAAAATAATGACGTATATAACGTCATTACACCTTCCCCTACGTTACAGCTTCTCGCCAAAACAAACCGGTATGTTAACTGTCCTAACAATTTTCAACGCGGTATGTCGCCAAAATTTGAGGTCTGTGTTACAAAAATGGCCCTCCAGTTGCAGATGGCGTTGTGTTCCAGAGGGCCGTTTTTAAACTTTACTTTATATATTGCGGTCAAGGTCATTGGTTTCATTGGTTCCCTAAACTCATCAGCGCCTCCTAGTGAGGGTCACTTTTTGAGCAAAACAGCCATAAAAGAGGGTGATCCTTTACTTCCCTAGAATCCATGAGCGAAGCTAAAGGGGGCGGAAGTACGCTTCTACGAAAAATCCGCTGTTGTCACGTTGTCGCGTCTTTATTAGTAGCTGTCCAAAAAAAAATAGTATTTTGACATCATTACTTTTCTGTGTTATACTTTATAGTAATAAATATAACAAATATTATTCACAGTTTAAAATACAATAGTAGAGCTTATTTTAATGTAATTTTAGGAATAAATTAAGTAAAATTTAATCATAATATACCATCAAGTAAATGAAACAGAAAGATACTTGGCAGCCACGCTGTACGACAAAATAGTATCTGTAGTAACCATTTTCCCTGGTTTTGGTGGATTTTATTGTTTCGAGTACAGAGGTTCATTCATCGCTAGGCAGAACCTTAGAATGTGCGTTTATGATGCCACGCTTATGCCAAATCGATGCTTTCTCCAGTTAAACTAACAGCTCATTGGCTTTAAGTATGAGAAGAATTGTATTTATGTAATACCATGCGATTATGGTAACTCTTACATTGGGAAAACTGAATGACCAATAGAAGTACGGATTAAAGAACATCGAAGATAAACAACAAAAGGAGAGACGGAGAAGTACAATACCGCTGATCGCTCTTGGACCGAAGGGCATCATATGAGGTTAGAGACCTGAATCATGCACCGAGAGCAATCAGTCATCAACCAAAACCCCGGATGTCTCTTCTAACTAAATGTAATAAGTTTTAGTATAGATAAACCCATGTGTTAAACGCATGCAAGTCCAGGAATTATCTTTCATTTTTCTATATCATTGTAGTAAAACCTGAAAAAAGTTTTGCGTCGATAAAGAAAATAATAAGTAAATAAAAGTTTATATCTACTTCTGAGAATTTAGCATTAAGAGTCTTAAGTAAATACGCTTGTTTTTAGAAACTTTAAAACAAACATTAAGAAAAATGCAAATTTAAAAACTTCCTCGCATTTAAATAAAAGCTTTTGGGGAAACGAACTGGAAACTATTTTCTTCTGTATTTCGCAAGCCGAGTGCAATTTTTATGTCTATATACTTTAACACAAAGTAGATATATAAATGTTATTTTATAATGGAGTTTAAAAAAGGCACAAAACTGTTATGCAAATATTCGAAAAGAGAAAGAATCGCTGACGTTTCGCTTCACGAGTAAGTTGTTTTAGAGGAGAGCAAAAAGAAAATGAAAAACCCAGTGTTTTTTTTAGTTACAACCTTTATGCATGGGATAAAAGCAAAAACTCATAAATCTCCAAAATAACTATCCCCTTGGCTATATACCTCGCCGAGTATTGAACTACAAGGTCTGTTTATTCACTTCATCGAGGGAGACATTATACCGTCTGCGGTCTTCCTCGCGAAAGTTTTTTGTATGCGGGCATATTAATGTTTAGTTAGCATTGGCTTTTGAAATTAGATTAAAAAAACCATAGCAATCGACAACTTAATTGAAATGTAAACGGGAAAAGTTTACTTCCCGAAAGAGCTACTTTCCTGAAAGAAAACTGTCCAAATCATTGAAACTTTTTTTTCAATGAATAGTTTTTTATTCAAACTGTTAAAATCCTAATCAATAAATCGTGGCAAGTATTTACTGGAACTTGTTAACTTCTTTAATATGAGCGCCCCACAAAAAGAAATCAAATATACTCAAATCCAGAGAACATGGTGGCTATTTTATCGGTGCATGTTTTTTTTTAAATTCATTGGTTGGAATATGGGTACGTATATATTGCCGAACAGCAACATTAAATTGGGGTGGGGCCCAATCATACATATACCATAGTTCCCTCTGGTAGGTAGGGTCCTAATTGTTTTTTTAAAGATGGTTAATAAGTTTATTTTGTAAAATAACAGTAATTATTAATTTTACGTCAAATATTTACTTAATGTTTGATTATGACAGTTACCTGGGAAATTGTAGTATTATTTTTTTGGCGAAACCACTTATCAATCAAAAAATATCTAGGAATTTTAAAATATTCTTAAAAAGACATAGTTACGAAATAAAAATATCTTAATTGTCTTAAGAAATACTTACTGATGACGTAACTTTTAAAAACTTTCATTTCCTTAATGCCGATTTTACTGTTAAAAATGTTAACGCTTTTAGTGTGCTTAAAAGTCATATACAATAATGGAGGTTCTTCTTCTTCTTCTTCCTGGACTCTTTCACTACAGGCAGCGCAGCCTCTGCTTTTTTGCCAATATCCATTTCTTTAACAATCCTCATTAGTCTTGTTCCTTTAAAGTCTGTATAACCGAATGGTTGTTGATATATTTTGTGGGCTCATTTCGGTTGCCCAAATAATGCCTCTTTTGTGATTCAACTTCACATTCACAGTTATGGTGCCTTTCTTTCGTCATTCAATTCTGCAACTTGACCCATTGTTGAGCCTATCTTGTGCAGGTGCCTTTAGTTATTGTCCTGTCAACATGAGCAGTCTTTCCTACTTTACGAGATTCTTTTCTTCTTTTGAATGTATGATGGAGGTTGAATAAAGGTATTTCTTGGCTCATTGTCTAATTTATTTAAAACCCTTCAATAAATCTGGTCTTAATATATTACATACTAATTAATTATTTTAAGAGGTGAAGATACCACATAAAAGAAGTCAAATATCTCAAAATTGTTTATATCGGAAAAGTTATTCTAAAGTAAAATTTGAAGAGTAGATTTTTAAAATACAAAAAAATTATTTCGATTAAATCATTAGATTATACTATCACTCGCTTGATAGTTTTTTTGTAATGGATATACATTTAATAATCGATTAAAATTTTCAAAATACTTTTTATTTTGAAGTTTGAGTTTTTTTCAAAACTATATCTTTAGAATTTTTTATTTTAATTATAGTTTAATAAGGCAAACCTTGTTAATTTGTCTTAAAATAATTACAGTACGAATTTAAAAACTTCGATTATCTGAATGCCGTCACTGTTAAAAATTTAACGTTTTAGGTGTAAAAGTCATATACAAAATGGAGGTTCTTCTTCTTCTTCTTCTTTCTTCGTCTTTCACTACCGGAGGCAGCGCAGCCTCTTGGGCTTTTTGTGCCCAATCTCCCATTGTCTTTTATACCAATCCTCCCATTAGTCTTGTTCCTTCTACAAGTCTGTATAACCCCGAGACTGGTTGGTTGATATATTTCTGTGGGCTCATTTTCGGTTGCCCAAATAATGCCTGTCTTTTGTGATTCAACGCTTCACATTCGCACAGTATATGGTAGGCCGTTTCTTCCCCCTCGTCATTCACATTCTGCAACTTGGGTCCCCATTGTATGAGCCTATCTTGTGCAGGTGTCCTCTTAGGTTATTGTGCCCTGTTAGCAACCCTACTGTTATGCGAAGTCTTTTCCTACTTTGTCTGAGTAGTTCTTCCTTCGTTCTTTTGGATGGGCCCCTTATGATGGAGGTTGAATAAAAGGTATTTCTTGGTCTTGCATTGTCTTGATTTATTTAAAACACTACGCGTTTCAACTGATAGGTATCTCCAGCCGTCTTTAAGTGAATCCCGAATTACATACTAATAATACATTATTTACCTAAAGACGGCTGAAGATACTCACCAGTTAAAATGGAAGTCCAAGAAATATCTTTCATTCATAACCCTTCCAGTTTTAAAAAAGACCACGAAGAAAGAAGTTATTCTAAAAGGTCAAAATTTGTGCAAGCAGCTAGATTTGTCTAAAAAATAAACTAAAGAAAATTATTTATAGATATAGAATCTTAGATTTACTACACTACGGCCGAGTGATGATCGCGTTGTTAAATTTAGCAATGGACTTAGCAATTGTTAAAAGTTAACAACGGTTTAGAATGTTAAAAAATGTCAGATTTTGACAGGTTGCCTACTAAAATCATTGAATAACACTGACAATGACGTTTTGTTAAACATTCTAAACCGTTGTTAACTTTTAACAATTGCTAAGTCCATTGCTAAATTTAACAACGCGATCATCACACGGCCGTTTGAAATATCTTTTTGGATCAGCAGATTTTTTTAAATAATTTGTTAATGAATCTATTAAACTTGAATTCATTTCTGCAAAGCCATATTAAAATAACGCTTTCAGTTTTGAAAAAGAGCTTGAAGGAACGAGTTATTTTGGAAGGTCAAAATTTATGCAAGCAGGTAGATTTGCCTAAAAAAATAAACTAGGCAAAATCATTTATAGATATAGAATTATAGATTTACCACACTTATAATTTAATATTTTGTTAAATTAGCGGTTTTTTAAGTAATTTAAAAATAAATCCATTAAATTTGATTCATTTCTTTGAACCAATATTAACATGACGCTTTCAGTTTGAAGAAAGAGCTTAAAGGAACCGGTTATTCTGGAAGGTCAAATTTTGCAGGTAGCTTTGTCTAAAAAAAACTAAACAAAATTATTTTAGATATAAAATTATCGGATTACCTTACACTTGGAATTTAATATCTTGTTGAAATAGCTGATTTATTTAAAATAAATTGTAAATTTATACATAAATCTAATAAATTAATTTAAAAATTATGGATTTTGAAATTTACTTAAGCTCAAGTAAATATGTTCTTTATTGTTAAGGCTTATTCATGTATAAACAAATCTTCTTTTGGTTCATTGATTACAAACTTGCACATCTCCTAGAAAAACTAAAAAAAAAACTCAAAAAATCCTTTAACAATTAGAAAAAAAATCATAAAATAAAAGTAAGTACCTTTATATTGCTAAGCAAAGATAATTGACATCTGTAAGGGAAAGGTGAGATCATTATGAAAATTAAGTCAATATAAGTTATACACTAATTAAAATAATAATTTTTTTTTTAAATATTTTAACAATTTTAGGAGGTTTTTGGTTAAAGAACTTCGTACACTTGTCAAATCTATTTAAAGGAAACTTTAAATTATTTTAACTATTGTTTAATTTACATTAAGTTATTTTTTACAATTTTTGACTTATCCCACTTTCTCCATACAGGCGCCAATCGTGTGGCCCCAATATCCGGTAATTTAACCAACAGTTTGCTTAATGCTAAAGTAATTTTAGGAAAACTTCAATTGACTCACCAGGTTTTCCATTTTTAAAATAAATATACTTGTCACAATAAATTCATCTGTCATTTATGATATTACATTTTTAATTTATAAAAGGACCTCACGAAATATCTTAAATTTTTAAAACTAAAATAAAATATTGTTAATTTTAATTATTATTTTAGGGTTGTAGCATTGATAATTGATGTAGTATTGATGTATTGAAAATATATAATATAAAAACCTCGGTAACTTAAAAAAGAATGTGTTCCCTTTCCTTCAAAGCAAAAAACCTGGGTTACATAAAGTTCAAAACCTCTATAACTTAAACAAAGAATTTTACCATTGGCCCTTGATACTTTTTAGAAGTACCCTTGGTGACCTTCATAACTTTAAGTATTTATCAGTGACACATCGTAACAAAAGGTTTTCTTTGAACTTAATTGCTTTAAACTTCAGTCTTTTACTAAAATAGCTCGTTAATACACATATAAAATTGAAAGATAATAAAGAAAACGTAAAATAAAATGAAAATTTAATAAATAAACCTCGCTAACTTTGACTCTCCATAAACCATACTTTCCCTTAAGCTTCAGCTTATTGAGATACAACATTATTATTGCATCGAGTTACAACATTGAGGATAGTGCAGATTTGTTAAGGTATTCTTTTAATTAAAAAGACAAAGTGTTGATCTCCTATGTTAAGATAAAAAATATCTTTCAGTATGTCCAAATTATAATGACTAAATTTATAGCACCTATTATTTTTTGCCCATTAGGTTGTTATACTTCTTATCTTAGCATGAATTATTATTCTAAATTTTAAATACCTAAAGTTAGTAAAAACTTATTACATTTTTTATTGTCAGTGTATAGAAAAAAATAATATACAGGCTTTTTCGGAACTAAGATGTTCATTCATTTAGGTTTTTTAATTGTTAAAGAGTTTTTGTGTTGTGTTTTTCCATAGGGTAATTATCCAAAAAAGATTTTTAGGATTAAATATTTTATTTATATGCAGTGTGTCCCAAATTGGGCCTACATGTATTGGTAACTCGGGAACCATTAGAGCTACAGTGTTGGTTAAATTAGGAAAGTTTTAGACAATTTAATTGCAAAATTAAATCTGCTTTTAGATTTAATTTATCTTTTATGGTTTTTGAGATAATTAAGAAAAACCAAAATGGTGCATTTTTAACTTTTGCCTGTAGCTCGCAAACTACCAATTTTACGGTTTTAAGATTACTACATTATTAGAACACTTTTTTAAGAAGAATTTTTCTAACTTTATTTGGTTTTGAAATATTTACTCAAACTTTGGATTTTCGTACGGATGCCATATTGGATTTTTACATTTTTGAAAAGAGCTCTTCAAGAGCTTTTCATTGATGTATCACAAGTCTAGGTTTTCAGATTGCTTAAGCTCTAAAAACGATAATTTTTGTTTATTTGATAGTAGGCTTAGACTAGACCGCGTAAAGGCCGCCCCGTTTCATAAAAAACAAATGATACGCATCCGGAGCGGCATCAACCTAACCACAGACATTTAAGATTCTTAGTGATGAACTTGTTTCCCTATGGATCTTTTGTGAGAACGAAATTCAAAACTTATACAAAAAAAGTAATGCTTTTCGCAAAAATTAATATTTCCTAATATTACCTTAAACTTATAATAATTAAACACAACTGTAAAACAAAAATGTATCAATAAACAAGAAAATAAAATCACAGTACATGTCCTCCATTTTCTACACATTTCTCGCATTTTTCTAACACCTTGAGGGTTCTTTGACGTAACGTGTTTCGGTTGATGGAAGCAAACACATCCCGTACCCAGTGTTCTAGTTCCAGCCTAGTTTCGGGCGGAGAAAACTCGTACACCTCATTTTTTGCTGAACTGTATTTCTAATGGCCGGTAAAATCTGTTCTTGCAGGAGTAGCAAATACCTATCTCCATTCAGAGTTTCTTCAAAAATAAATGGGATAATTAAACGGTCGTCTAAAACAGAAAAATAAATGTTTTATCTAATTGTGAGATGTAAATTAAAGGTGCATTTTAAATTACCTATGATGCCACACCAGACATTAAAGCCAAACCTTGTTTGTAGCCGTCTTTCTTCTAAATTATGTGGATTTTCTGTATCCCAGCAGTGATAATTGTGTCTTGTTGTAAACCGGGTTTCGTCTGTCCAGAGAATCTTGGATTGGAAATTTGGTATCTGTTGACATTTAGTAATAAACCATTGACTAAAGGTAATTCGTCTATTGAAATCATTCCCCTGAAGACCCTGGACAATACGTGATTTGTATGGATGAAAACGGTGTTTTTTTAAAGACCGATGCACAGATGACTTAGGAATTGTTGTCTGTTCTTCCACTTTTCTAACCGATGTTGTGGGATCATCTCTAACGTTTTCCATTATAATCGCCTCTCTTGCTTCATTATTTTTTGTATAAGTTTTGGGATTCGGTTTCACAAAACATCCATAGGCTTACAAGTTTGTAACTAAGAATCTAAAATGTCTTTGGTTAGGTTGTTGCCACTCCGGAAATTGTTCTTCGTATGCAAGTGCTGCAGCTTCTGTATTTCTGTTAGATTTAAAATAAATTTCTAGCATATCCACCTATTCATCATTGGAATAATTAAGAGCAATTATTATAAATACTTAAAATAATCAAAACTTAAATATTTGTTGAAGGCGTTTCTAAACGAGAAATAAGATGCACGGTAATTTTGACATTTAAATTATTTAAATTATAATATGCAAATCATTTGTTTTTTATGAAACGGGGCGGCCATTACGCAGTCTAGTCTAAGCCTACTATCAAATAAACAAAAATGATCGTTTTTAGAGCTTAAGCAATCTGAAAACCTAGACTTGTGATACATCAATGAAATAAAAATGTAAAAATCTAATATGGCGTCCGTATGAAAATTCAAAGTTTGGGTAAATATCTCAAAAACAAATAAAGTTAGAAAAATGTTTTTACTTAAATTAAATTCTTCTTAAAAAAGAGTTCTAAAAATGTAGTAATCTTAAAACTGTAAAACTGGTAGTTTGCGAGCTACAGGCAAAAGTTAAAAATGCATACCATAAAAGATAAATAAAATCCAAAAGCAGATTAAATTTTGCAATTAAATTGTCTAAAACTTCTGATTTAACCAACACTGTAGCTCTAATGGTTCCCGAATTACCAATAAATGTAGGCCCAATTTGGGACACACTGTATTCAAAGTATGTTTAAAAACCTTATGTAATAATACGAATACTCTTTTAAAATAAATATTTTAAAACAAATTAAAGCACGGTGCTCTATACTTGTATTATACCTGTCAATTTTAAAAAAATTGTAAGCCTATTATCATTGAACTCAATAGAACATCAGCTGCACTACCACTATATTGTTTTTTATATATTTTTAGGACCTTGCTTTTATTGATCAATTTATATATACATCGCACATTACAATGCATCGCAACTTGTTAAATAACAGGCAACTTTAGAACTTTTCCCCCTCTTTTTATGTGTAGAATACGAAAGATTTTGTGCTAAATTCAAGAAACTTGTTACTTTAAAGTGTAATAGTTTATACAATTTACAGAATTAACCTATATTACGGAAAATGACCCCATTTTAAAAGATACAGTTAAAGAATCAAAACATTATATATTTTAAATAATTTCTATATTTGGAATCCGGGACACGTATTATTACGAATCAGAAGAACCTGTTTATTCTTTCAAATTTACATAAGCCTCACAACGTAGTTTAAGTTTTCCAAGTAAATAGTAGAGCTCATTTTCATACATATGAGGGTATATTTAACTTGTTAGTATAGTTTCTATATCCATAGCCTAACAAGTAAGCGGGTGTCATATGTTTAAAGTAATTGGATGTGTTTGTGTTTCTCTAATATATAGTAGAATGTAAATTCATTATTCACCTTTTAATGTTAAATACGTATTGCTTTTTATTTTTTTGACCATACCGGGTGTTTAAAAAAACATCGTACAACGCAAAATTTTTAAGATAGAGGGAGTGAAAGAAAATATTTTATAATTTGGGAGTTTTTCTTTATTGATAAACCTAGTTTTTTAATGTAAATAAAACTTGGTACAGTTAAAACAATGACCGAATTACTGATTAACTTTGGTTACTATTTTGGAGCAGTGGCGATGCATCGGGAAATTATATTAATTTCTTTACCATTATTTTGTCATAATTTTTTGGGTATTAATATTATTGATATTTTGGTATATAATACCTATTTTTCGCTTAGTGTTAACGAAAAAATGACTGCTAAATTATCTTGATAAACTTAACGGCTTTCAAGATATTCTGATTTTAAACTTTATGTACAAAAGGGTAACAATTAAAATAGTAAAAAATCTAATTTTACTAATAAAATAGTAAACAAAAAGTATGTATTTAAGTAAAGGATGGAGCTTTTAAACATTTTTGTAAAAATTACCATTGTCTTTAATTCTAAATGTTTTTTTCTCGTACCACGCAATTTTAAAATATGTAGAAAATAAGTAACATGTACCGTCATAACAATGTAATGGTAAAAAAATTGCTTAAATTGCCCCAACCTAGGCCACCGGTCCATAAAAGTAATAAAACTTTATTATCAGAAGATGTATTACGGTCAATGTTTTACCTGCATCAAACACGATTTGATAATAAAAAGGAATTTCCAATTGTTTATTTTTTCTTTCACACTCTGTATCTTGAAAATGGGACCAGTTTGTAGCTATGTTTATATTACATTTGTGTATTAATTTTTAAACGAAGGCATATGTTTTTTTAAATTACACTCGCCAATTTCAGTTTTTTTGCTAAAACGTTAAAATTTTATTATTATACTACTCAATTGGAAAGTTATAAAGTTTATTTCAATTTAAAAAAAAGACATTTTCATTTTTATTGCTTTTTTAAAATCTAGTAAAAATTTATATCCTATAAAATAGTTATGCTACCAGACGATACGATCAAATAAATAAATAAAACAGTTCAACTTTCTTCCTCTATTACTAAAGGTAGAAATTCCCAGATCAATCCTTCACGGAAGCTAGTTTTTGTAAATATTTCTTTAAGAACTCTTTAATACAAAATATATTTATAAATATGTCAAAGTTCCTTGTAAAAAATATATAAATTACATTTAATTGTTGTACCATACAGTTAAAAAAAATGAGTCACTCAACGTATATTTTTAGTAATGTACACATTGGTGTTAAAATTTTAAAAGCGCAAATCTAAAACATACAAAGTATTTTAAATTTAAACCAAAGTATCATAATACTCACATTTACATAGTTTGCTCGTGTATGATATACATTATTTTTACCACCTGTTTTGAATTCATGTTTTTGCATTCCCTACTATAATAAAAAAATCTCCTATTTAATATATATACATCGATATGATCAAATAAATAAATAAATTAGTTCAACCCTCCTTTTCTATTACTTAAGGAAGAAAGAATTCTCAGGTCAACCCTTCACAGGAGCTTTTTTGTAACAATTTTTTTAAGAACCCCTTTATACAATCTACATTTTTAAATACAAATGCCAACGTTTTCTGTAAACAAGACATATAATTACATATAATTGTTGTAATAATTAGTAGAAAAAAATCAGACACTTAACGTATATTTTCAGTAATGTACACAATGGTGTTAAAATTTTAAGAGCGCAAACCTAAAGCATACAAGGCATTTTAAGTTAAAGGTATTTTAAATTTAAACCAAATTATCATAATACTTACATTTACATAATTTGCTTGTGTATGATATACGTTAGTTTTACCAATTCATGTTTTTGCATTCGCTAGCATAATTAAAAAATTTAATATTTAACATTTCTACGCCCCAATTGAATTTTTTAAATGTAACTTTATATTATATATATATATATATATATATATATATATATATATATATATATATATATATATATATATATATATATATATATATATATATATATATATATATATATATATATATATATATATATATTTAAGAAAATACTTAATTAAAATTTTAAAAACTAAACACAAATATATTTATTTTAAGAAAAACGATTTTCCAAGACTGAATTATTTAGGTTGGCGAAAGTTTCCTTAAGAGAATGAGGAACATTATTACCCACGTCAAAGAGTATCTTAATCGTTTGTTCGTCGAGAGATGAATAAGTTTTAATACTAAAGTTTTACGGCTTAAGTAATCCCATGTAAAGATTAAATTTTTAAAACAAACTTATTTTTTTTAATGAATTTTAAATTAAAAAAGTGTCTAAGAAAAAACATATTTTTAATACGGTGGATTGATTTTGCGGTTGGTTTTTTGTAATATATTTAATAATTTATATAATAGTTTACGGCTTAAGTGATCCCATTTAAAGGTTGAATTTTTAAAACAAACTTAATTTTTTAAAATTAATTTTAAATTCAAAAAGTGTCTAAGAAAAAACATTTTTTTAATACTGTCGATTGATTTTGCGGTTGGTTTTTTGTAATATATTTAATAATTAATAGAATAGTTTACGGCTTAAGTGATCCCATTTAAAGGTTAAATTTTTAAAACAAACTTAATTTTTTTAAATGAATTTTAAATTCAAAAAGTTTCTAAGAAAAAACATATTTTTAATACAGTCGATTGATTTTGCGGTTGGTTTTTTGTAATATATTTAATAATTAATATAATAGTTTACGGCTTAAGTGATCCCATTTAAAGGTTGAATTTTCAAAACAAACTTAATTTTTTTAAATTAATTTTAAATTAAAAAAGTGTCTAAGAAAAAACATATTTTTAATAAAGTCGATTGACTTTGCGGTTGGTTTTTTGTAATATATTTAATAATTAGTAATTGAGTACTACAGAACACGACTATAAAAGTTTTGATTTTGGTTTTTATTTTTTTACTAGTTTATTTCAAAAGTAAGAAAAATTCTAAATATACATTCTCATTAAAACTTTTTGCGCTTTATTTAATGGCAAAGTCAAAAATTTCTTTCGACGTTTTGATTACGTTAAACTATTACCAACAAACTTTATAGTATTCATTTTTCCAGAGACATTTTTAGTTCAAGTGTACTATTAAATTATGTAGTAACTCAATTTAAATACATTATATTTATGCATATAGAGGTTGGTTAAAAGAGTTTAACACCAATTAAAATTTAAAAAAAATGTTTGTTGAATAACTTAAAGAAACATCTTAAAACATGGGGTTTAAAGGTAAAATATAGGAAGAAGTTATAAGCTTATTAACCTAATTTTATAGAAAAATATAAACATCTACGAAATTGAGCTTTTTGCGACTTTCTCTGTTTATATATTATAATTGGTCTTTTTTGTCACCAGAAATCATTTCGTTAATTTATATTATATAATTAAAAATAGCAATGAAGGACTTAATTTTTTTATTAAACCAATATGGAAGAAAATTTAAAAATTACTGTAGGCGTAATGCCTTACTTGTTTCAGTATCCTTTAAGTAAAAATACGTTGGAATATTAACAAAGAAATATATTTTTAACCTTAAAACAGTGTGTTTAATATCTTTTTTGTACATTAATCCTTATGTAAATCAAAATCCATGGGTGTCAACGAACTCCTTCTTAAGACACCCCCTGTACGTTAGTACTTAGGCATCAGCCTTCGTGGACTGTCCCAAGATGAAAAAAAACTATTTTAAAATTTTAAGAATATATAAAATCAAATTTTAAGTTAAAGTTACGTATCCCAAGTGCTGAAGTATTTGCTTTTAGATATAGGTCATTGTGTAAGGCATTACGTCTATAGTATTTTTTTAAGGTAAAAAATTAACCTATATGTTTCAATTTAAAATCATATATTAGGTGCTGATAAAATTTATTTTTATTTAAAACAACGAAACATTATTATATATAAATGGAATATGTCCCAAAAATCACAATCTCCAAAATGTTTAAAAAAGTGTCAAAATATTTTTTAAGGTTATTGAATATGCACAACTGATTACCAGAAAACTTCTTTTAAATATCTCACTTTGCATTCTTTTCACACTTTTTTGACCACCCAAAATGTATAAAAAATAAGTGTTTTATTGTTTTAAAAATAAATCCCTGTATTTCATATAAAAAATCATAAACAATCATTTATGTTTATTATTATAACATTCCATAACAATTTGTTCGTTTACTGAACTCCAAATCATTCAGCATATTTTTATATAACTGCACAAGCGTTTCCTTTTAAACGAAATAAATTTCTAAGTTCAACTTACCGAAATTGAAAAGTGGTTTTCCCGGTAAAATTTATTTTCACTCGAGTGGTTTACGTCAGCCTTAACCTAACCTCGCAGAAATCTCAAAGCATTGACGTATCAAAAATAATTAGTTGTGTACAAAAACTTTTAATTAAAAAGGGTAATTAAAGATTTGTTTAATAATTTCTAAGAAGAGATACAGTGAAAACCGACGTCACTTTAACCAATATTTTTGCTTTTTTTCCAAATATCTACTAAGCGTAACTAAAACTAATCAGAAAGAAAGAGCTTTAAACCTTGCTGGTTTCACATAAGAGAAATATCCAAATTGCATTAAGTTATAAATATTTTTTGCCTTTAAACAGTGGCGGCTCCTCCATTGGGTCATTTGGTCAATGACCTCCCAATATTTTTGACTAATATTTTCGAACAAAAACATAATAATGATATAAATAAAAAATATATATTTTCCATCTTTTAAATTTCCCTTTATTATTCTAAGCATATAAACTCGTTGACCGACTACTGGATTCCCCCAAATTGCGAGGGAAAAAACCCGGCTGCCATCCTGCATTGACCGTATTTGTTAAACGGAGCTGAATCGAGTATTCCCGATCTAATTTACGATTGGGGTTTCGTCTGCTTTCCCAAGCAGTGTAATCGGGGGTCTGGATCAACAGCCGCAAAGAGGGGAAAAATTCGCATTTTTCGAGGTGTTTGTTTGTTATTCATTTATTTTTAAATTTTGTTTCCCGTTTTCCTTTGGAGTAAACGCCTGTATAAAATAAAATGCCTAAAATTGAATTTTTAGTCATGTTTTTTTGAACTAAAAAAAAGTTAAGCCCCATGCATTTGAAATTTTAACTAATGACCTCCCCAAAGATTGACCACGAGCCGCCACTGCCTATAAACAAATTAAAAAAAGCAAATTTTAAAAGAAATTTTTTTTTGCAGAAGCCTTGTGGGATTTCAGGAGGGCGCCTGTGGTGTACTTCTGCTTTGTACTTGGTTCGTAGTATCTGGTACACGTCAAGAAGTCAAACAAGAGACTTTTTTTAAAACATACTTTAATATAAAAATATAAAAATAGTATAAACTTATCTTACTGCATCGAAATGCATCTAAATATATCTAATTATATCTAATCGTATCTAATCCTAATGTGTATAAATCAAGTTATTATATATATATTTAAACATTAAAAAACATCATTTAATATACACATTTTACAATAATATATCAGTATTGTTATATAAACTAATATTTAAATAATAACATAACATAATATAAGTACCTGTTAACCCACGGTCAATGGCTTTGATACGTGCAATAGACTGATGACCTAACAAGTACTAGGAACTAACCTTAGCCTTTTTTCAGAATCCATTACACCTTCCCCGAAAAAAATTGAAAAAAAAAAAAGTTTTCTGAATTTTTTTTTTTTCCCTTCTGCTATCTTATATACTATGTACAATTTAAGATTTAAAAAATAAGGTTTAATAATATTTTTATGTACCTCCTTGGGTTTAATTTTTTAGATTTAAAACTACATTGGGATTCTTAATATCTAAAATTTTAAAGGGGCCTTTTTAAAAAAAAGGTGCTAATTTATTTTCTACATTTTTGTTTTCTATTGGGGCCATGTTCCGATTTTGTAATTTAGCTATTCATTTTTTTGTGGACTTTATACGTTTTGTTTTTGAGACAATTAAGTTATTTTTTGCATCATTCCACGCAGTCTGCAATCTAAATTTAACTCAAAGGGGGAATCCCCAAAATTATAAATAGGATCGATTTGATTAGTAAGGTTTGACGGGATTTTGCTTATTTTAAAAAAACAAGCTCAGGGGTATGGGGGTTGAGGTGTTTACCGTGTTGTTATATAAAAAAACACCAATACGATACCCAGTCGCTCCAATTACTTTCTTTTTTATTTGACAATTGCATACCCAAAAACGCACCCAAATGTTTATGTGAGTTTTCCAGACCCCCAAGCGTTTCATGATGGTATGCTGTAGAATTTAACTGTTGGATCCCTAATAGTTTGCTTCCTTAAACGTGCTAGACAAACTTCCAAACCTTGGTCCGTTAGGATTTAAAAAGGGGTCCCACCCCCAAAAATATAAAATTTTCTACAAACCCCCTTTTTGCTACTGTTTTAGCTTCCAAACCCCCTTTTTTGGGGATATCCTTCCACAAACTTTGTTAAGTCGCCCTTGGCCCCGTAAAATGTTTTTTTTTTTTTGGGCCCCATCCTCAGGTAGGGGCCTACAAGGTCAAGTACAACCTTTTCGAATGCCGATTTAGCCGTATTTGTTATTACCATTGGTACCTTCTTGGGGTTTGAATGCTTAAAATTTGGAATTTTTTGCAGTTTTTGACAAAGTGACTTACGTCTCCTTTGAGACCTGCCCAAAAATATCGTTTTTTTATTGTTGTATGCGTTGTACCCCCGCATGACCACCTGTTGGTAACGTGTGAAAATATTTAAGATTTTTTTTTTAAATTTTTTTTTCTGTTATATTTTCCCCATCCCGAACTATATTTATTATTATAGCGTTTTTTAAAATATGGATTTACATTTACTTAGAAAAATTTTAAAAAATTTTGCACTTTGTGCTTTTTTTTTAAAATATATTTTTCCGGAATATTATTTTCTATGCACCATTTGTCCAGATGTCTCAACGATGTACCTAAGTAACGCTGATCGACTGTTTTTTGGGAAAAATACATAGTTTGTGAATTCACATTGTAAAAAAAATTTTCACAGTACTGGTAAAATTGCAATTTTTTAATTTTTTGGGGGAACCTGTTTTAGAATACTTTTAATTCAATCGTGTCATTGGGACGTTTTAAAACCTGGGGTACAACAGGGTGATCAAGCCTATCGCCTCCGGTCTGAAAAATTTTTTTTTCTCCACGGTTGTGGTTATTTTGGGTTTTTACAAAAAACCCGCTCTATTTCTAACTTGAGCTCTGGGGTTTAAAACATTCACACTCTCACATATTTTTTCATTCATTCCTTTTAAGTCTTTAGATTCTATAACTATTAAAAAATTTAAAAAAATAAATTAACGGACGATAAATAATGCACCCCCGGTTCGCCGGTCTGTCGACCCTTGACCATGGTAATGGCCACGGCCTCGTTTCTGATTACATTGTGCCTAGCTGTTTTTTTTATTTAGGGTTATTGGTTCCCCCCCTGGAAAATTTTTTTTTTTTAAAAAAAAATTAATCACGAAGGTTTGCCCATTATTGTTGATAAGACTGCTATATAACTTAATTGCGTCAATTAACTGTTTAGTGCTATTTTCCGGGTTTTCCAAAATGGTAACAAAGATACCGCTGTTCTTAAATCAAATTTTTCCGCCATATTTATTTTTCGGTATTACTATTATTTTTTAATTGTTCAGTTGGGTTATTTTCCTTAACTAAATCTTTTAGTCTTTCGTTCAGGGAGAACGCGATTAAAAAAGGTGAGATTCAATAGCTTTATTATAATCTGAATATGATTTTTTAACGTTTGGGTCGTCAATAGCAGATGCTTGGGGCCTTTTTTTTTTATATTATGAAACTTATTTTCTAACTTCCCTACTTCTAAAATTAAATTATTTACTCTAACTAAATCTATTCGGCGTTTTTTTTGGGGTCTTTTTTTTTTAATGTCGCACAATTTAACGGGGGTATACGAGGACTCATGTTTTTTTGCGAATTAATTACCATAATATCGTAAAAAAAAATTAAAAAAAAAATAATTTTCAGACTAAAAAAAAAGTTAACTAGTAAATAAAAAAGTTTTTACTTTTTTTACTATCACTATATTAATTAATTTATAAAACAGTGACTGCAGTTTCGTAGTACTACTACATTATCAAACTGAAAGCTTTAAACTACAATCAAAAAAAAACCCAACTTATATATCTTAAATTACTATAATAAAGCGGCATAGAGGGGGGGAAATTTCCCAAGATCGGTATGGTCATTTAATAAGTTTATTGAAGGGTTTTTATGGTACTTAAATATTTCAATGGATTCTAAAATATTGAGTTTTTTGTTTTTTGGGGCGTAATGTAATATTTTTAATTTTTCCATCTGGAAAAGAGTGTCAAATGGTTTGCAAAATTTGAATTTGGTTTTTTAATAAAAATGATGACCTATGTTCCTTATTCCAGTTATAAAGTTTCTGCCAGTTTGTCCAATATATAGGCTATTACATTCATCACAATTTAACTATAAACTCCTGTTTTTTTTAAATGGGGGGGTTTTTTTTTTTTTACATTAAAAAAATTGTGATATTTTTATATGATTCTAAAGGCAACTTGAATATTGTTTCTTGTTAATATATGGGCTATTTTATCTGAAATTGTTCCAAAATATGTTAATGTAGTGTATTTTTTATCTTGTTTTTTTTTTAATGGGGTGGGTATTTTAAAAAGTGTTGTGTTTTGTTTACTTTTTTTTTTCACTAGTCTGTCAATCAGTTGAGAATTTATAGCCGTTGTTTTTTGCAATTTGTTTAATTGTAAAAATTTTTTTTCGTGAGACTGTTATAATCTAAGGGAATGGAGAATGCTCTATGTATCATAGATTTTTTAGGCAAAAAATTTTTTGTGAAAATGGATAGAATTTTTTGGGATGGTTGTATCGGTGCATGTTGGTTTTCTAAAAATATCAAAGGTGTATCTATTGTTGTTTTTGGGTAGAAATATCTTTTTAAAAAATTTTTTTCGGTTATTTACTTCTTTTTCCATTGTAAATTTTACTTTACTATGTAGGTTGTTCAGTTGATTTAATGTATCTTTTAAATCATTATCGTTACCTGTAAAACAGACAAGTATATCATCTACATATCTATACCAAAATTGTATATTATCTGCGTATTTAGTTTTCAGAAAAGATTCCTCCAGATTAGACATAAAAATTTCGGCAAGAAGGGGACTAAGGGAGAGCCCATAGCTAACCCATCTTCTTGTTTATAAAATTTGTTTGTTTGTGTAAAATGTTCTTTTGAGAGCACTTGAGCGTAAAGGATATACAAATAATAAAAAAAAAATGTTTTTCCCTAATAAACTTAAAAAACTATACTGCTGTCTGTGTTCTGGGTTGAGGGTTGATCCTTGCTGTGGGGTTATGTCCAACGCTGTTCAGTGTTCTGGTTCAAAAATTTAAACTACGCTGGGTTCTGCTGCTGGAGTTTTGAAATAAAACTTCTGGGGAGATTCTTCTTAAGTTGCTTTCGATAGGTCTGCTTTATTTTTAGTAGAAACAACAATACAACAACAACTGTCAATATATATAGAACTCTTTTTCATCGGTAGGCACTTGGATGCTTTCTTGTTCCACGATGAAAAAATTTTTTTTGACTACTCCAGAGTCAGTAATTTCCGCATGGGAAGATGATTTGCCCATAAAAGGTCTATTTACCATATCACTGGGCGGTATGCACTTTTCCTGACCTCAACATGTAACTGGTAGGATCGCCATGTGGTGTACTTCTCATGGCAGGGTCGCCATGTGGTGTACTTCTGCTTTGTTTTTGGTTCGTAGTATTGGTACACGTCAAGAAGTCAAACAAGAGACTTTGTATAAAACATACTTTAATATAAAAATATAAAAATAGTATAAACTTATTTATTTCATCAAAAAGCATCTAAATATATCTAATTATTTTCAAACCCCCATCTAATCTTAATGTGTATAAATCAATTTTTTTATATATATATTTAAACATTAAAAAAAACATCATTTAATATAAAAGGTTTAAAATATATCAGTATTGTTATATAAACTAATATTTAAATAATAACATAACATAATATAAGTACCTGTTAACCTTCAGGGGCAATGGTTTTTATAGGGAATAGACTGATGACCTAACAAGTACTAGGAACAAACCCTTTTGGGCCCTTTTTTCATGAATCCATTACAGCCTTAATTTTTTTAATTTATCGACGCCCAAATCCTCTTAGTTTTTTGGGGCTATAAAATCTGCTACTTGCAAAGGTCCATCTCTTTCTTTTTTTCCCCCCGCCCTGCATCCCCCTTTTTCCCTGCATAATGTCTCAGAAGCCGGGGGAAAATTTACTCAGGGCGAGATTTAATGCCCCTTTTGATGCGCGAGGCAGTTTCGCGCAATGTAATTCACCCTATTTTTTAAAAACGTTTAGATCTATTGCAAAGTGAATACAGTCCACCATCATGTTTATTTAAAAAATAATCACAGCTACAGAACAAAAAACCAAATTTTTTTTCCATTTAAAACCATTGGGGCCTCATGACTAGATAAATATTTTAAAGTGATATAAACATAATAAGGTACGACGCTTTTAAAAAATTCCCCAAATGCTTCATTTTTATTTTGGGGTTTCTTTACTATTGAATAGTACCAAATAGATTGGTAACATTAATATCATTTTAAAAGGGGTAGTTAATATCTAAATACCATAAAGAAAATCATTTTTATTATTATTAATTTTTTTCCTAATTCCTTTTTGAAAAAAAAATTTTTGACGACACTTTTTTTACTTCCCTCTTACTGCTACCTTGAACTGACTTGTGTAAGTGCTCTCAAGAGGAACAAGGAGAGATAAATAAAACTAGCGACATAATCTTGTAACGAAGTTATAAAATGGTATTGTTATGATCCGGGGGGCGGCTCTATTCTCCAGGGTTCACAGGCTTATGTCCTCGATAAATGTGTTAGGGTTTTTTTTACCAAAATATAAACTGCTTCCTTCTTAAAGATAACGAAATAATTGCTGAAGCCTATAAAATAAATAAAGTAAAATTACTTTTTCTAATTAATGATAACTTCAAACGACTTTAACAGCATTTGGGCTGGTAGAAAATAGAAACAGAACCTTTTTTACAGAACTAATGGAAAATATGTATATGTAAATAAAATGTACGAAGGTCAAATTTAAAAGGGTTTGTGTAACGTTTTATTTGTACACTATTTCTGCACGTATTTACTCCCCAAGTCCATTTGCCATTAAGTAAAGTTTACAGAGCAAAAAAAGAAACTGTTCTGGTACCTAAAAATTTAACAGTAAACCACCAGTACAGCTTTTTAAAAAAATAATGCACAGAACATAGAAAACCAGAATCGCTTTTCTGTTTTCCGTATAAAAAAATATACAAATAGCTATTTTTTTAAAATAATTTCTGTTTATTTAATTGTAAAGAACCAAATAGAAACAAATGTTTTTTTTATAAAACCTTTTCGGTACATATTTTTTAAAAAACGTCGAAAATCCGCTAAAATTGACCATTTTTTAAAAAAAATTTTAACTTGGACTGCGGATCCCCCGAAAAATTATTTTTTATATTATTAATTTTCTTCACAGGCTAAACGTGGACGCTGGGAATAAGTAATGTTTTTAAGTTTGCAGTTTAATTTTTTGAATTAATATTTCCC
>JAHBCN010012556.1:0-11988 GCA_019359885.1 Listronotus oregonensis
TTTATGGATATGTATTTGTTTTTTTCATTGATCAGTTTCTCGTTTTTTTTAAAATTTTTTTTAAAAATAGGAATTTTTAGAAAAAAATAAAAATTTTATTTTTTTTTTTAAAGCCTTATGCGTCCTTTTTTTAAAATCCCGTTAGAAATTTAGAAATCTTTTTTTGAAAAAAAAAAATTTTGGGTTTTTTAAAAAATTTTTTTACTTTTTTCATACTTATAGCTATTCAAATTAATTTTTAAAACTAAATTGGCTTTCCCCTTTTTCTTGGGCATAAATAAAAAAAGAACAAGTACCATAACTTTTTTCAAACGTTTTTTAAAGAAAAAATCCCAAAATTTTTCCCCCCGGTTTATAGTTTACAGGTAAAAATGGGAAAAAGGTCAAGTAGGCTTAAAAAATAAAAAAAAAAAAAATTTTTTTTTAAAAAGGACAGTTGTCACCCAATTTTTTTTTTAATAGGTGCTTTTTTAAAAATAGAAAATTTGGATTGGAACCAAAAACCGCAACCTAGTAAGTCATGCCGTTTTTCCATCTTTTGTTCAAGTTTTTATTTCCAAGCATACTTGATTTAATTTTTAAATTTTTAAAAAATGCTCCAAAAAAGGAAATTTTTTCATGTTTTGATTGTTTATTCGTTCTCTAAAAAAAACCATACAAATTTTAAATTAGTTTTCAGTTCATTTTTAATTTTTTTATTTTACACTAATTATAATTTTTTTACTCACAAATATATTATTTATCATTTGAAAAAAAAAAGGTTACTTTGAAATAATTTAAAAAAAACGAATGCAGATATCGAAACCCGATTTTCACCAAAAAGAGTTTTTTTTTTTTTTTTAAACCACAATAAAAAATATATCGTATTTTTTTTAAAAATTTCCCCAAAACCCCGAGTTTTCCTAAAAAAACCCCCCCAGTTGGTGAACTCAAACAGCCGAATCAAAAAAGGACAAATTTTAAAAAAGTTTTTTTTTTTTAAAATTTTTACTCACTTGAATCATTTTTATAAAAAAGGGGGAAAAGGAGTTTTTGAAAGTTGCAAATTTTCTTTTCCCCCCCCCTTCTTTTTTGGGGGAAATTGAAAAAAAAGTTCAAACTGACGAAAAATTTTGGGGTTAAATTTTTTTTTTTAAAAAAATTTACCAATCAAAATTTTGGAAAAAAAAGTTTTATTAATTTACCGTGGGGGATTCCGCGGTTTTTTAAAAAAGTTGAAAATCTTTTTATTTTTCTCGACCTTTTTAAAAAAATATTATTTTCCAACGAAGGGAAAAAATTTTTTTAGATACAGCCGGCGTCCTGTTTTGGGCCCAAAAGTATAATTATTTGGACAAATTTCCCCAATTTATTTGATGGGTAGGATGGGGCACTTTAATGACCCTGTATAGTTTTTTTAAGGGTTCCCAGCAAAAAATCTTAGAACATTATCAATTGTTTTTTAAAGTTTGGGAAAAGAAAATTATAATTATTTGATTAAAAAAAATAGGATTTTCTTTGTTTTATCATTTTTTTAAAATTTTTTTGACCCCCTATTTTATTTCACATAATTATTTTTGTAATTTAAAACGACCTAAAAATTTTTAAATTTAATATTTAATTTTTAAATAGTTTTTTAATAACCCCAATTATTTGGGAAAGACCTGAAAATTCAGAACCTGGGAAAAATTGTTTTTTTTTGACTGAAAGTTTAAAATTAAAAAGGGGAAAGGGAAAGATGACATATTCATAAAAATTTTGGTATATGCCAGCATTTTTTAAAATCTTATTTGAATTTACAACTGGTCGGGGTTTTTGATAAAATTAAATTATTTTAGTTTTCCATTAAAATTTTAAGTTTAAGCATGAAACAAAAAAAATTAATTAATATACATAAAAAATGGCCCCAAATCCCCTTAATTGACTATAGCACAGTGTTAAACCCGGGGTCAGGGGGCGGGCCCCGGGCCTCCAAGTTCCGGGGGCCCTGGCCCCTGGATTAAAAGAGTTAAAATAAATTTAATAAATAAAGAAATTTCGACTTTGTTGCTTCTCGCCAGCAAATCTCAAATGGTTTGAACTGAACTTGAAAGGTTTTTCTTTAAACATAGCAAAAGAACATAAAGGGGGATAAAAACAAGCGGATCTGCATGTTAACAGACAGCCAAGCGTCACTGGGGACACTAGTAAACCCCAAGGTAAAAGAACTGGAATTCCTGGGAGAACGCAACAGAGTAACCTTTTTGGGTACAGACACTCGGGAATAGAAGGCAACGAAAAAGCGGATGAGCTTAAGAAGGGTAGAAACAAACCCAGAGAATTAGACAGGGAAAAAAGCTTCATAAGGGGCCCATCCAAAAGAACGAAGGAAAGAACCACCAGACAAAGTAGGAAAAGACTTGGGAACAGTAGGGTTACTAACAGGGCATGATAACCTAAGATGACACCTACAAAGATAGGCTATACAATGAGGACCCGTTGCAGAAGCGACGAGGGAGAAGAAACAGCCTACCATGTCCTGTGCGAAGTGAAGCATTGAATTAAAAAAACAGGCATTATTTGACAACCGGAAATGAGCTCACAGGAACATATCAACCAACCAGTTCGGGTATACAGACTTTAGAAGGAACAAGACTAATGGGAGGATTGGAAAAAGAAAATGGGAGATTAGGCACAAAAAGCTCAAGAGGCTGCGCTACCTCCGGTAGTGAATCAAGACAGCTCCCAGAGAAGAAGAAGAAGCATAGCAAACTGGCTAAAAACAATTGTAGCGAATACCACTAAGCGAATAGTCCTTCATCGGAGGTCACGATAAGAAGTTCACAAATCCTTCCTTTACAGTCGCTACGAAATAAAAAGTAGAACATAACTTGGTATGAAATCATCGAAGCATTGAAAAAATAATTCGAAAATTATTGAGTTTCAAAATAGAGCATTATTTTTTGAAAACGCGTTATTAATTATGACATTACATATCTCAAGTATGTTTTCACTTGAATTCCAAAATTTTGATTCTCTAAAACACCCCAAAGTAGAGTACTTTCTTCATTTATTTTTTTAAACTAGTGTTGTAAGCAATTGCACTCTGAAATTCAAGTACTCAATTCAATTCCACGTAATTATTTTCATTTTTATTTATTCATTATTTTGTTTTTTTTTTTAATTTATTTGCGCATTTTTATGCAGATATATCGAGATTAGGATAGGGCTTACTTTTAGTACTATATAATCTGGACAATCTGGACATTTACGGTATCCCTGTTGCAAAGTAGGTTTTTTGCTATATATTGTGTTATTTTTATTTAAATTTTATCTACAGTATAATACTGCACAACTAGAGCTGGCAATAAAGAGCTTATAATAAAATAGTTCTGCATCATTAAAATATTTATATTTTAACCAGTTTGGATAGGGCCCCAGTTTGGTAGCTTCGCCACTGATATGCCATTTTATAAAAAAAACTTTTTCTTCTATGACTTAAAGTTTTCAAGAAAAGCTAATGGCCTTTAATACACGGGTCACCCTATACACAGTTTAAGTATTAAAGAAAAATTAAAAAAAAACGAATTTTTTATTATAAACACACTTTAAAAAATATATCATAACTTACTGTATTAAAGTAATAATTATGTAAAGGATTGTTTAATGAAAATCAAAAATGACTATTCTTTCTGATTTTGTAAGTTTTAAAATGGCAATATTGACGTTAAAATTTGCGATTATTATTCTGAGGTCAGATTTAAGTATAAACAAATAAATCGTAAAACAACGAAAATCTGATAATATTTTATTATTAGACATAAACTTTTTGAAAATATATATATATATATATATATATATATATATATATATATATATATATATATATATATACAGTGTTATCCATAAAGTCCGCATCAATGGAAATTTTTTCCCTAATTAGTTTGGGTAAATATTCTTTTTTCCAAAAGTATTTGCTTTAAAAATCATGTCAAATAATGTATATAAGGATGACCACACGACTTTTTTTAGCTGTCAAACTTGAAATTTTTTTCAAAAAATCGCAAAACAATGCATTATATTTTTAAATCTTACACCCACATATCGATATTCAGCTCTCAAGTACAATTTTCATTTTTTCCCAACTTTCTGTAAAACTCTCTAATTTTTTTTTATTCTAATGGATGAAATATATATATATATATATATATATATATATATATATATATATATATATATATATATATATATATATATAAAAATAAAATTAAAATTTTTTAAATTTTTATAAATAATAAAAAAATTTTATTTTAATTTAAAATTTTTAAAAAAAAAAAAAAAAAAAACCCGTTAAAAAAAATTGGAACCTATTGGTTTAAAACGAGCCCGGAAAAACCCCGGGTCCAGCCAATCCGGGTCGTCAGGGCCTACACGGGTGACCACCCCCAAAAAGGGTGAAACACTTTAACGGATTGGGCCCGGGGATCCATTTATTGGGGCCTGTATTTTAAACCAACCGCTTAGTAGTCATATTAAAGGATTTTTGATTTTTCTTTCAGTTCTTTGGGTATATGCCCAAAGAAATTTCCTATTTGTTTTAAAAATATATATATATATATATATATATATATATATATATATATATATATATATATATATATATATATATATATATATTATATATTAAATAATATAATAATTAAAATATTATATATTAAATAAATATTATTATATTTTTATAAAATTTTTAAATTTTTTTTTTGTTAAAAATTTTATAAATTTAATTAATATTAATTTTAATAAAAATTAAATTTAATTATATTTTTATATTTTAAATATTTTATAATTTAAATATTTATAATTTTTTCGGGGTTTTGATAAGGGCCCCCCGGGAATCTGAGAATTTTTTGAATTTCTAAAAAAAATTTTTAAAAATGGATCGAGAAAATCTTGGAAATTTTTTCAATTTTCAATTCTGCCAAAAGGGGTAAAATAAAAAAAAAATTAAAAAACGGATTTTTAAAAATTGCCATTCTTATGTCAGATAATTTTCTGACAAACAATTTAAAAAATGAAAACTTTTTTTTTTTAAGCGTTTTTCCGAATTGTCAAAAAGGGGAGGGGGAAACAAAACATTTAAAAAAATTAAATAATTTGTTTCCCTTTAAACTGTTTTTAATAAATGGGTTTGTTTAAAAGAACGTTTGCCAGGGCTTAAGATAAAATTTTGGTTCTAAATTTATTTTTTTGTTTTTCCCCAAACATTTTGCAAATTTATAAATTTTGAATTTTTTTTAAAAAAATTTTAAATCACGGTATTATTTTTATAACCTTAAAAAAAGAAAAAAAAGAAAGAAACTGGTAAAGCATTTGAATTTTAATTATTTCATTTTGCCGAAAATGCTTACTGTATCCATATTTAAAATGTCAGAAAAAAACGCGGCGTTTTTTTCGAGAGGAAAAGGGAAAAATTTCCCCCCTGCTTTGGGAAAAAAAGTAACTATGTTTTGAAACAGTTCAAAGAAGACATCCTGTTTTCTATGTTAAATTGTCTCAAAACGAAGTTACACTTTTCGTAATTATTTTAGGGTTTTGTATACCAAATTTTTTTTCACTGATAAGGGTTTTGTAATAGACTATCGAGTTGATAAATATATATTTATATAAATAACCTGGAAAGTTTTAAGAATTTTAGAAATAATTAAATAAAATATTTAAAACTTTTGCAGCACTAAATTAATAATTTAAAATAGCAAATAAAATTGCTGTTAGAAAAACTGCACCAAGAAAAAATTCATTCAAGAAAACTTTCAGATCAGAAACAAAACACAACTAAAGTCCACACAGATTTTAAAACCCTTTACCAGTAAAAAAATATGAATTTAAAAATACTTTAAAATTTTGAATTTTTTTTGCTTTTTTGCAAAAAAATTTTAAATGATATTTAACATTTTTCTCCAACTAAAAAAAATTTTTGGGCTTAAAAAAAAATAACTTTTTTTTATGACTTTCAAACTTAGATAGAATATTTTTTATATGTCTAAAAAAAAATTTAAGGGAAAAATAAACGATTTCCTTTTTTTAAAATTTTTTTCCAAAAAATTTAATTTAAAAATTAAAAAACGGGGGTTTAGAATTTTTCCCAAAATAAAAAGGGTATTTAAAAGCTACTGGAAGGGCTATAGACCAAAAAGAAAAAAAATTTAAATTTTTTTAAAACCTTGGACTTTTAAAATGGGCCCCGGTTGGACAAATGGAGACACTAAAAAAAAAAAAAAAAAAAGGAAATTAGGGAATTTATTTTGTAAAAAAAAAAAAAAAAAAGTACCAAATTTTCCTCCGTTATAAAAAATTCCCCGAAATGGGGTTGTCCATGTGGTTAGAACCTAAGTACTAACGTACCCGGGATCCAATTTTTTGACTTACCCTGTAAACCATTGACTATCAATAAAACTAACTACACTAGAGTCCGTAACCGACCACGCTTATCCAAAAATTTTCCTAACCAAAAGGGGCCCAAAGAAAAAAAATTATAATTTTTAAAAAATTTAAGAACCACAAAGAGTAAAGAAAAAATTTTTTTTAAGTAAGTTTAGTTTTTTAAAAAATCAACATTTTTATTTTTTGTTAGAATTACAATTTTGACAACACTTTAGAGTCAAGATTTCTGAAATGCACTAAATCGGCTTTAACCATCATTTTTAAAAAAAGGTGTATTTGGGTGGACCTTTTAATTTTTTACACATCGAGCAAATTTCAAAAGACAACAATCCCATTAGGGAAAAAAATTCCCGATAACCGAATTTTCGATCCAAAAGGGGGTTCGGCCCCAATTATTCCCAAAAAAGGGACCTACTGCATTGCTAATTTAGTGGGAACCCATAAAAATTGTATCAAAAAAAAATTTTCGACAAATTACAAATTAAAATTTTCCCCTTTTTGTTGAAACCCTAATGTACACTATATACATATTTGTGTTATAAAATTTAGAAAATTTGAGTCTTTATTTATGTTGAATGTGATCATATAAAGAATATACCATAAAAAATAGTGATTGCTCTTTAGGTGGGTATAAGTTTTATTTTTTAATTTTTAAAAAATATTTACCATTATTTCCTTTTCCGGTAAAAAAAAATTCTGAAAACTTTGGGGGGTTTTGAGAAATATTTCCAAAAATTTTGTTGATTTTTTTTTTCCTCTACTGTTAGTAAAAAAAACCCAAAACTTTGCAGGTAGGTCCTTTTTTTAAATTTCCTTTATTTTTTATTGTACCACTTTTGGATTTTGTATTGAAGGAAATTAATTGAAAAAAAGCGTATTTTTCTTGATCATGTTTGGAGTTTGTAAAGTTATTTTCGGTGGATTGAAACCCAAAAATAAAACCCAAAAAACATTATATTAGTAGGCAACAGAACCCCCCCTTAAAAAGGGTGGTCCCATAAATAGACTTTTGCCAAATTTTTATGGCGGGGTTTTTCCCACTGGGGGTTGCATTTTTTTAATTGCGGTCGAGAAATCAACAAATTATTGTAGAATGTACCATACTTCTATAACCATTTCAACCCCATGCGATTCGCAACAGTAATTTTTTTAATTGATAATTCAAAAAACATTTTCTCAGTAATTACCAATTTTTTGAAAGTGAAATTGGGCAAGTTTCAATGGACTTAGAAACCAAACTTTAGGGTGAAAATCAGCAAAATCATGACCAAGGCCGATTTCCCATTCTTTCTACGGCCATTAGAAAAATTAACGAAAGCGCAATATATCTAAAAGGATTTTTAGTAGTTCTACTGGCCAACCCATGCATCAAAATTATTTTTCTGCATATATTTACTCTTCTTTGTATATCGTGTATTAGGCCAGTAACAACTTGTGGGGATAAACGATTATTTTATAGTTTTAAAGGGTATTAACCTATTTCAAGGTAACAGGCTAAATATATACCGAGATATGACACCAAGCCCAAAAAATTATTGCTAAGTATATATATATATATATATATATATATATATATATATATATATATATATATATAATTAGTTTTGAAAACAAATACTTCACTTTGGTAAACTGGGTGTAATGCAATACATAACTAAATATTAATTTTTTTCTTTTGTTTTTTACAATTATAATTATTATCAAAAATTACGTAGTATGATACAAACTGTTTATATAACCTTGTTTTTTAATTAGTTATGTTTGTTTAAAAATATGCATTTTTTTTGCTTTTAAATATTTCTAAGGCTGGATTTAGTGCTCGACCGACGATCGGTGCTGACGTCGGTCGAAAGTAGCTATATCAGTGAAAATGTATAGAGAAGAAGGTCCGAATATGGGCCCCATTTTGTTTTTTGAAAATATTAATGGTATATCTTTGGACAAATTAACCTATAATTTGGAAACCTCATTACTGGGAACATCTACTTTAAAGTTATAAACACGGTTTTGAAGAAATCCTTAATATTAATTGGTGATTTTCAAATAACAAAAAGTGTAAATTTTTAAGATTTGTGAAAAGTGCTTAAAAATGGGCTATTCTATAAAAGTAACAAAAAGACGTATTAAATCGTAAAAAATATGTATTTTGAAAAAACGTGACATAAAAGTTCTTATTTACAAAAATCGCAAACATATTCGCCGCGTTCTGTGTCCGCACAAGCCTTATGTGACCAGATATGACACACCAAAGAGCACACCCACGACTCGCCCTTGACATCTCCAGAGAAAAGTCCTTCACAATAAATGCTCGTTGCATCTTCATTTTCAGGAGGAGTTCCGAATTCTTCAATGGGGTTATCTTCACTCTCAGAGTCAGGCAATTTAACAATCTTCTTTCGTTTTGGTTCGTTTTGGAAGTTTTGGCTGGAACTTCGATTTACCCTTGGAGAAAGTTTTGCCAAACAGATTCTGTTTTCCTTTTCCACTAACACTTAATTTTTTTAATAGAAGTTTCTTTTGTATGAGAAGACGTTATAATTTCAGAATTAGAAGACTTTTTCCCACGATTAGTTACTTTCCTTTTTATGGAAGGGACTGGGGAAATCGCAAAACGCGACACAAACCTGAGTGATTTTGAAACTAGGTGAAGTGGAGGCAGGAAAATCATCAAAATATCTAGAGCATCCGGGTTGACATTATTGTGTCATTGCGAGTCAGTAGATTTAACATTTTTGTTAATTTGAGTTGCTGGACTGGACACAGGAGAGGAACTTTGATCTTGAGAAGTATTGCTGTTGGTGGAGATTTCTTTAGAATCGCTTCATCTTTTAGCTGCTTCAGCTTCCTCAGTAATAAAATCAGCATCACAAAAAATGTGTCTATTAAAGGGGTAAATTCCTGTCACTCAAAAACCGATGATTGCAATTTGTGCAGTGTGTGATTTTAGGGATGCCTTTTCCAATAACTCGGCTATTTTATAAACCGAAACAGGACGCTGATTAACACGTATCCAATTTCTTATTTCTTCGCTAGAGTAGAGCTTAAATGGGCCCATAAAACTTCTAAGTGCGCTAATACCTGCTACTGGCTGGGATGATCTGTTAAATGAGTATAATATTTAATTTTCTACTAATTTTACCTAGAAAATACGTAACTTTGTATATGTAGTAAAATTTATAAATAATTTAACTTATAAAACAAAGGTATAACTTAAAAAAAGCATTCGACAACTTTGTCCTTAAAGCCACAACGTAGGATTTTTTTTAATTCTTATTGACTATTCATTCTATAGAATATTACTGCTTTTTGCGGCTTCTGCACTGAAGAATTATAAAAGACATGTAATTTCTTTTGTAGTAGTACCCAGTAGGGCATCACTATATTTTCATATTTACAGTACCTATATCTTTAGGGCGTCTAAAATATGGATCCTACTACCTGTACAAGATGTTTCTTCTCCTCCAAATTCCAAATATTTAAATTTCATACCAATCAACTGCATCTTACTGTCGCCAGATAAAAAAAGATATAAAAACAACATGATCTTAGGTTTTCTAATTAAGATTTTACATTTTATTTTAGTTTGGTTTTTATTGACCGCGAGCACCTTGTGGGTCCACTCTGTACCATAATATGTTTATGTCATACGTATAACTGTAGTTTGTACAATTAAAATTACTAAGCACCGGAAGAACAATTCTATTTGTGTGGTTTTAATAATAAATATAATGATGTACTTTGAATAATTAAATAAACTGATTTTATGGGTGTGAAATCACAGAAAAATTATAAATGTCAGAGTTTTATTTGATAAATATGTTCTTTATTTTGTAAAAGCAGCATCACACATACGAGAATTTTGGTGAAATTTAAAGCGAAACTTATCTCCAATATTTAAATTAAACTTTTTATGGGATTTTTTGTAATAACATATTAATTTGTGTTTTATACTTATAATACATTTTAGTAAAACCATTGTTATAATTCATGTGATTTGCATGCGCACAAATAGTAATTTTAAAAACGGCTGTCAATGGATTAGCATAATCTGAAAGGTAAAAACATTTTTGTGTTCTTTAAATTATGTCAGGTAAAGGTAGATAAAAAAAAGTTTAAGTGTTACAACAGTTAAAGTTTTTTTAGTTTTATATTGATAAAAAAATAAAATAATTAGAAAAATTATACAGGGTTCCCCATAATAGTCTAACTATTTTGATATTGAAATAAATTCTATATGAGATAAGTCAGTACGTTTTTTTTATATTATTATCTTCCATGGCCTTTGGGATTTGAATCAACATATTTTTAATCGAGTAGGCACCTGTCACAAAACTAGGAAAAATTAATTTTCGAAAAAGGTCATCTTTCTAATAAAGCATCATTAGGTTTGAACACTTAATTTAATATTTAGTGTTAATTCTTATGGATTATTCAGTTCAACAACGAGTTTTTTTTGTGTGAAAACATAAAGAGTAACTTAATAGAAGAAGATGAAGCAACAGTACATACCGCTAAAAACTCTAAAAGAGTTCTGCGAGAAGTGTTTAATGGCCGACCTATTTCACTATTTGGGGATTTAAATTGGCTTTTAAGGTCCCCGGACTTAACTGAACCAGACTTTTTTCTGTGGAGCTATTTAAACTTAAAGGTTTTTGTAACTCGTCCAGAAAATATCTAAGATCTTAAAGTCCAAATTCCTGAAGAGGTCCGGTGTATAGATCAGGTTTTCCTTTATGGATAACTTTTATTTCTCGCTCCAACGTACTGATTGGTGGGTGGATGAAATATAAACTCCGCTTCGCGTGCTGATTGGTCGGCCTCTCGTCTCGTCTCATCGAGGCGAGAGATTAATTTTTATTCATTTACATTAAACAAGAAATATGAGCATATGCCGGGTGACAACGAAATCACTACCGAGTGTTTAATTTTCTTGAATAAAAACATATCGCTTTCAAATTTTAGAATTTAGGAATAACTTGTAAAATTCGAATCTTAAAAAATATATAGGGTATTCCATTTAAAATATCAAAATTTACGCCACTTCCGACTAAACCGGAAGTGATAGGTAGATGTTATTATATCTTAAATTGACATCCGATGATACTTTATTATCTACCAACAATTTTAAAGCAATAGTTTCGTAAAAGCAGCTTTAAATTTGGATATTTATTTTATTATATTCCATTTTTTGCAAACTTGGGCATGGCTTAATAAATAGAAATGGTTGCATTTTATGGTAATTTTTTTTAATAACCCTATACAGCGCCAAAAAGTTGGACACATGTGGAAAAGTTTTTATTCTTAAAACTGTTTTTGGCAATCGCATCTGCTTAGCTAGTAACCAAAAAATCGATATTGATATTCAGATCATGGGCGTCGGTTCGGGAAATACCTAATCAAAAATTAAATTAAAATATTAAAAGATAAGCTGTTTGGAATTTACTTCTAAGTCGTGCAAACTTTGAAATAAAAATTTTAAAAAAAAAAAACGATAAAAGACTTTTTTTTAAGAATATTTTTAGATGAAGTAAAGTCCGATTTAAAAGAAAAGGGCCCGGAACGTCTCCAAAAATCCGCCAAAACCTTTCT
>JAHBCN010012556.1:12352-38831 GCA_019359885.1 Listronotus oregonensis
GTTAAAGTATTCTTTTTACCCCAATTCGTTTGCATTAAAGTATTGGTTTAGGAATATGTAAATAATACACAAATTTATTTTAATTTAAAGTAAACTCTACCATAATCAATTACTTCCCCAAAATTAGTCTCTCTCACCTTTTTAATCATCCGACGCCAGCCTTTTGCGGGGAAAAAGTCCCTTTGTTAATCGGAATCGCAAACATTATTTATGTGCCCCTGACGTGCTTCCATTGTTTCCCCCTATCATCAGAGCAGCCAACTTAAAATTATAAATCTTCGCCCTAGCTACCGCACTAATTAAAAATGCTAAATTGCGCGTAAGACGTTTCTTCGCTCTGCACAGTTCTTTTTACTGCCTTTCGGTCCTCCCTCTTTTTAATACGCACGTATTAAGGAGTTTTTTTACATCATATCGTAAAAAAATGATACAAATAACTTTTTTTCCATCAGTGTATTTTCTTTAAAAAGCAAAAATGTTGGTCCTTTTACCTCTTTTAACCGTCTTCGAATTGACACGTATGTATTGGAACTGTTATATATAGGATGTCCAAAGAAATGTAGGAAATGGATATGACTAAAACAGGTGAAAAGAATAACGTCTGTAACAAAAGTTATCGGAAAAAATGTATGGTCTGATAATCAATCCTAAATAACTTTGAATCCAGTAGCCATTGGAAACAAATTTTAGGCAATTTTTAAACTTCAATATTTCATATATCATATTTGTCAAATATTGAAAAAGTTATGGCGTACAAACTGGATATCCGAAAATCTGTATACAATTTAGTTGGACGGTTGCCAAAACGTAAAATTGTAAATATATTTAAAGGGAAAAATGTCTCAGTTTAGACCATTTATAAAGCCATAGCTAAATGCGAACAAGGTATACCATGTGTAAATCTTCCAAAAAGCGGACGGCCTAAAGCTTTGACTAATGCCCAGTCAAATAGTTTGGTGGAATACGCAAAAGACCGATTGGGAAAATCAACTAGGAAATTATGTCTTAGGTTTTAATGTAAATCATATGACCGTTAGTCGACAACTAAGCAGAAAGGGACTGATGTATCGAAAACGGAAAAAATGTCCAAAATACACTGAAGAACCGTTGCGTAGGATCCTAATATGTTGCCGGGCATTAACAAGATACCGCTTTACAGCCAACTAAGCTGTGATCATGGATGACAAAAAATACTTCACGTTGTCTCATTCGGCAATTAAAGATAATGACGGATTTTATACAGATGACCTACGAAATTGCACAAATAACGTCAAATATAAATTTAAAAAAAAATGAGGTTAAGGTTTTAGTCTGGTGTGCCATATCCGCGATTGGCATTTCAATGTCTTAGGTTGGACGGGAGAGGGGTAAGGCATTAGATTCCAATATTAATAGTAAGCGATCCCTTCCAAAATTGATTAATTTTATTAACACACATTAACCTAACGATGACATTATATTTTGGCCCGATCTTGCATCTTGTCAGTACTCTAAAACAACAAGAAATTGGTTAGAGACCCACAACATCTCATTTGCACCCAAAAATGACAACCGCCAGGATCGTCCGATTGAACATTTTTGGGCAATATTAAGTAGAAAGGTTTAAAATATTAGTTGGGAAGCAGAAAATAAACATCAGTTACGACGTCAGATATTCCAAAAAATTCGCGAAGTAGACAATAACACCATTCAGAACGTGATGCGGCAGGTTAATCGAAAATTGCTTACCATTGAAGACCATGGACCTTTAGGTATAATTTAAATTGTGTTTATTGTTAAATAGCTATTAAGGAAAACGTTATTAAAATATTATTTTAATACATTTTACCATTTTCTTTAAATCGTTCATTAACATTTTTCTGAAAACTTTTGTTACATACGTTACTAAAAGTGCATATAAACTTTTTTCGCCTACCAACCTTTAACATTTGACTAAAAATTAAGTACTCTTCATTCATGTCGCTAATCCTTACCGTTTTTGAACAAATGTCACTTTATTTACACTGTTAGTTGCCTAAGTTCTGTCGGGTTGAATATGAAAAAAAAAACAATTCGTCGAACTCGCGATTCATCAGACTTTACGGAGCCCATGTTAAACCTTCTTACGAAGTTTTTAAATGTTTAACTTTTTATTGAAACTATTATATTGGCGACAAAAGAAAAGTCCTGTTTTCCGCATTCAACCCGACAATGCTTAGGGGACCAACAGTGTTAATAGTGTTTAGTCAAGAGTTAAATGTTCATAAAAAAAGTTTTTACGTTTGGGATATTGCGAATCATACTGTCTTTAATTGAGAAAAACCTAAAGAAATCATCAATAAATATTAAATTATGAAATAGAAAATACGATTAGGAAAAATTTAAAAAAAATCACTCCAGGCAGTTTTTTTATATAAATATATTTTTTCAGTTGTTTACTCTTTATTTTTTGTGAATATTATATTTATAAAAGCTTAGGTTTCCTTATTTTTAATTTTAAATTTCAAAAATTACACAAAACTTTATTGATAAAATTGAAGAAAAAAAATTGTGGATATAGTACTGTCATGTAGAATTTAAAAAAAATAAGAATTTACATTATGAGTATTAAAGATTTTTTATTTTATATAATTATTTCAAACTTTTTATGTAATAAATTTGATTTTAAAAAATAGCTTTTATCTGGTGTATTGATAGGTAAATGTTGTCTCTAATTCGGATCTTAGAGTATAGGGGTAAGAGTTAAACTTGAAAAAAAATTAATTTAATAATTTTTTCATTTGTGTAATTTTAAGTTTGAATTTTTTTTTTATTTCAAAATATTTTTATAATTGATTTTCAAATAATAAAAATTTAAATCTAGCAATTCTTATATTTTTTAATTCACAAAGATCCATCTCTGTTTTTAAATAATATCCCGTGTTTATTCCTTGATTTTCACAGTGGTGGTTTTTTAGAAGCATTTCAAATAAAGCAGAGTTTGTTTTAATGGCGCGCCTTTGAGTCTCCCCTTTTATCTAGTTAAGAGGCAAAAAAAAGTTATTTGAAAAATAAGAATGATTAAAAAGATCTATAATCTATACCACTTTAGGAAACATAATTTTAAGTATTTTAAGAAATAATGCACATAATTTATTTTGTTAAAGGGTTTGATAATAGCTATTTATCGAACAAGGGTATAAATAAGGGCGATTGATGATGGACCCTTTTTTGACAAGGCAAGTTTTTTACTAATGTGCCTGTAATAATAATTATTTTAATTATTTCAGACAGATCACTAAAAATTTTGTCAAAGCAAAAAAGAGTGGAACAAAATTGTGGACCAGCACAATTTTGTTTCAAACGAATTTTAGATCTTAGAACTTAAAGAGGCCAAGATTTATGGATAGGAAATTGGCCTTTATTTTATCTTTAATATTTTTATATAAATATAATATATATATATATATATATATATATATATATTTATATATATATATATATATATATATATATATATATATATATATATATATATATATATATATATATATATATATATATATATATATATAAAACAGTGAGGACATAAAGTCCGTCGCCCCCCTTTAACTTTTGAACCGTTGGGTATATTGCGATGAAATTTGGCGCGGTGTTATATCAGACAATTTTCCATTTTTTTAGTTCATAATGACAACTTTACAGGTCAAAATGACAGCTGCGCATGGTTTCGCATTATTTTCTTAAATGGAATAGTGGATCATGCGACACCTCATTTTGAAGGTCTTTTTATTCTTAATTCAACCTCCGATTTTGAAAACATTTGATTTATTTATTTTGAAATGGCGACCAATAACTTATTTTTTTGAGTTTACAATGTACCTACTGGTAACATACAAAAAATTTTGGTAAGTAACTAATACAAAACTAATTAATTAGTTTAATTAATAACTATTTTTTTTTAAATTAATAACTAATTAAACAAATTTAAAAAAGTTAACAAATTAGAACTAATAGAAAAATATAAAGTGAGAAAGAAGAAAAAAATGTCAAATATTTACTTGGACCTCTTGACAATAGAATATCCTGTTAGAGAATTCTTCCCTAACATTATGCAGGGTTGCAGGGGTTATTCCTGCGCACACATCGATGATACGTTGTCGAAGGTGATCTAGAGAATCAGGAGCTGTTTTATAAACTTGAGACTTGACGTAGCCCCATAGAAAATAATCAAGGGGTGTCAAGTTCGGTGAGCGAGCTGGCCACTCTGTCGGACCTCGGCGACCAATCCACCTATTCGGATAGGTTGTATCAAGGTAATTTCTAACATCTCTGAAATAATGAGGCGGGGCGCCATCCTGTTGAAACGTAATTTCTAATTGAAATTCAAATGGATTTTGAGCAACAACATCTTCAATAAGTGGAGTAATGGTGTCTTGAAACATTCGAAGATATGTGGAGCCGTTTAAATTTCCTTCCAAAAATATGGGATCTATAATATAATCACCCAAAATGCCCGCCCAAACATTTAATTTTTGAGGAAATTGACTATGTCCTTCGCGAAACAGATGGGGGTTTTCATCACTCCAATACCTGCAATTTTGAGTATTGACTATTCAATTCAGAAAAAAGGTACTTTAATCGCTGAAGCAAATATGCCTCAGATAATTGGGGTTTTCTTCAATCTTTTGTGCCATAATCTCGCAAAACTGTAATCGCCTGTCAGGATCATCTTCTGTTAATTCGTGGACAATTCCCATCTTGTACGGATGGAATTTATTACTTTTTAAAATTTTCTTAACGGAAGAAAGTGAAATATTGCATGTGTCAGCTACGTCCTTAGTATTTTGCTGGGGAGAAACTACCATTTCAGCTAGGACCTGCTCTTTAACATCTTCGGAAATTTTGGGCTTCCAGATCTTGGGGCATCTTTTACCGTACCTAATACTTGAAACTTTGACATAAGCTTTTGAAAGTATTTCCTGCATATTGGCCGTCCGGAAAAGCGTTCATTGAAGATGCGAACTGCATTATGATAATTTCGATTAGCCTCGCCAAAGATGATAACTGCTTCAATTTTTTCTTCTAACGGACCAGCCATTCAATTCAATGATATTTTTGAAAGTTTTGAAACAACTTGACAAACACGTTTTAGAATGACAAATATCACCATAGCACTAACTAATTAATTATTGCATGTGAAGATAAAAAATTAAGACTTTAAACTGTGCTTCAAATACAATAATCAAATTTCAAAAGTCGCAGGTTAAAACATAAAGACGCTTCAAAATGAGGTTCGATTGAACATTAAATTGTTTAAAAATGAGGCTGAACATGACCACATTTCTTTTAAGTAAATATTATAAAAATAGCGAAACCATGCCCAACTGTCATTTTGACATGTAAAGTTGTCATTTTCAACTAAAAAAATAGAAAATTCTGAGGTTATTGCCTATTTTTACCCTCAGTGACTGAGATATAAGTGTTTTGGTTTTTTGGGGAGGTTTCTGCTTTTTGCTGTTTCAGGAGATCTGCCTGTTCACAGGGGTCAATGGGGCTGAGGATACCCCGGAACCAGGACCGAAGTGGTCCCATTCTATAGAAACTTTCCAGGCGAGTAAACCCAATAACAACCTATTAAGACATGAATTTGCCACAAAACTATGGAACATATTTACTATTCTTAATGGTTAATACGTCTGCCCAAATAAATACTTAAAAAAATGTTTAGACAAAAAGATTTCCAACAAAGAAATAAAAGAAATTCATAGGATTAAGTTTGTTAAGCCTTGCGTCATCTTACTCCATTTTTTGTAAGCGGGGGATTTAAATTTAAAAGCAGAGAGCGCACTCTTAGGGCTACCGAATGAATTAAAAGCCTTGATGGATTACTTAATGTCCCGTTAATTAATTGCTTTCCACGCCTACGCTCCTTGAGAGCCTTAAAATTGCTTAAAAAGGTTTTAAATGGACGTCCTCCCGAAGCTTCTTAAAAGCGGCTTGTCTGGAACAAATACTCAAGGAATAACTTACTTCAAAGTGAAAAAACAAAGCGCTGGGCCGCCTTTTGGCGTATCTAGTTACAGTTTTTTCAGGTAGAAGGTAATTTAACCAGAAAAGCAAGTAAAAATTAAAGCAATTTTATATAATTTTAGAAAATTATGAAGGATGCCTTTTTAAATGTTCCCTTATATCTTTTAATTACTTGCTTGATAAAGTTATTCCCGTCAAAAAAGAACGAAATATGTTTTTCGTTTAAAAATATTTTAAAAGAAATAATAAATTTTATTTTGGGTAATTTACCAGCGCCGACCTCCCAGAAAAAATCATAAACGTAGAAAATATGTTTTCATAAAATCGTTGGAAAAATTCAATCGTGAGTGATTTTGATGTCGCAAAGACAGTCTTTTACGCACGCGTGCTTAAAAGTGGGATATTTTCCTATGCTTTAGAGCCAGACTTTGTGTAAATTCGCTGGCGAAATAAATCCTGAAGGTGTTTGAGCCAATTAGTTTTAGCAAGCAAGCATAATTAATGCTCTTTCAATAATCTCTATTAAAAAAGTAAAAAGCGATTAGCGACATTTTAAACCTAAATGAAAAAATGATTAAAACGTGTGTTGCTGACAAAAACAAAAAAAAAATATTTTAAAAAATATAGTTGGTGTGTATCTCAATTATAATTTGTTTTTGTTTATAATTAAAAAATGGGACTTTACCATTTTATTCACCAAACAAAAAAATTGCTACATTTTACCTAGAAGACTCAAAACCAGGCGTGATTTAAGGGACATTTAAGTGGGGATAACGTTAATTCGTGCAAAAAAGGAACATTTTTGCGAATTTTTTTGGAACACACAGTTAAAATATATTTAATAAAACTAATGCTACAAAAGATATTATCCGAAAAATTTGTGGGTTTCCCGTTATTTAACCTCGAACACTTGCGTTCGCGTACTCACAAAAAAAAATGATTCCTTTAAGTAGCTATAAGTCATAATCGTTTTTTTTTTTTGGAAAAACGTATAGTTTTGGAGTTATCTGTTAAAAACAGTTTCAAAACATGCATTTTTTAATGAAAAATCAACATTTTTTGAAATATATTGACTTATTAAAAAAAACTTTATAAAACAAAAATTGCTTAGCATTGGTCCCTTTATCGATTCCTGGGTTAATTTTAGAAAAAAATAATTTCAGCCTCCGAGTAGGGGTGGAATCCACCCCCAGAGTGAAAGCGAAAGTTGGAACTATGTCACTTTTGTCACTTGGGGCACCTTCTAACTACTCACAAAGTTTACGCAAATCGATGAAGGTTCAAAGAATTCGGAGGTAAACCCCTTCAGTGACTGTACTATTATTTACGTTTCGGTGGCAAGTCTGTCACCGTTATTAAGGTTAACTTAAATGAAAAAAAAAACTAAAAAATTAAATTAAATTTATAAAAATGTTGGAACAAAATTTAGGAGATTGTAAGAACTTTGTTGAGATTAGGCACGAAAAGTCCAAGAGGCTGCGCTGCCTCCGAAAGTAAATCAAGACTACTCTCATTGTCAGGGAGAAAGAAGAAGAAAAACTTTGTTATTATTTATGACGTTTTGTCATAAATGACATATTAATTGGTTTTGACTAGTAGTCCAGTAAATGAAGGGTCAAAGCTGTAAATAAATCTGTACAGTTTTCCCTTGTGGCGCAATTCTTAGGTCTTCGGGGATGCTTTCGGGCGAAAAAAAGTTTATCAACATTAACAGGTGGAAAAGGGCTGAAAATGACCCATCGAGGCCCGAGAAATGGGCCTACAAAAATGGCCGTTAAAATTTTTTTCGAAAAATCGATAGTTTTCGAGATAACAGGACCCAAAAATCCCCTCATTTCAGCTTCCGCTCTTCCGCTATCTTCATGAATTCACTTATAAGCGGGCGGACGAATTGTTCCATTACTCGAGCAATAATGTACATTTTTTAATTATTTAAAGTTCGTCGGAATGGGAAAACCCGTACCTATCATTGCATGTGAGTTTGGGTCTATTCTGATTTTTCTAGAATATTAAAAAAAGTAGTCAAAGTTTTTTTTCACAATATTTTGAGAGTATCTCATTAATTTATTGATATTTATTTAAAAAAAGGTCTGTTATTAACATTTCTTTTTTATAATGATACCCTAGTAAGTGTTCAATGATCCTAGAAAATTTCCTTCACCATCTTTCTTGCGTTTTGATAAAAATTTGATTTGCCCATCTGGCGTTTTTAGTAAGAAACTACTACGAGTATTACCACATCTATTCAGTGTGGAATGTTGCGAAAAAAATGGTAAGGACCATTTTTGTAGATTTCGAAGTGATCTTCATTTTTTGTTTTAACAAAAATTCTCTTATTCGCATATGTTGGCTGATATTCGCGAGAAATTCATTTTTGGGACTTTGGGGGGCCATTTTCAGCGGGTTCCCACGTCGAAATCGTAATAAACTTTTTCTCACTCGAAAGCATCCGCGAAGACCTAAGAATTGCGTCACAAATGAAAACTGTACAGATTTATTTATAGCTTTGGGTACTTTTAGGGCTTCAGTTACTGGGCTATAGTATATTTAAAATTTTTGTGTTAATTGATTTAAAAGTGGATTACTTCAAACACTTTAATATTTAGAGTAATTGAAGATTTAAAAATAAATTTAAACATTTTCATTACAAAAAAGTACAGCAAAATTAATTTTAAACCAAAAATGATATCACGCATTAAAAATAGATATCCATTATGTTAATATGTACCTTCTCCATCTCTCCATGACACTAAAACAAAACGCCTTTCCATAACTAATTGCTTTTGAATATTACATTAATAAAAGTTAACGTTAACCTAAGTGTTTTTCTTAAAAGCTTATTACATGGAAAACCGATACCCCATTACCTTATTAGATGAAATGATTAAAAAGTCATTAATCTTATGGATCTCGAGTTTCGTTAGAAGCCTCATGTTTTTTTTCTTATATTTTCAATACAGAGACTAATTTCCATAATGAAATTAAATTTGCCAAAGCCAATCTATCTGATTAAAAAGTTCTGGGCGACACACAGTGAAAAAAAATTAGCCCAAGAAATGACTCATCCCAAAAAAGTTTTCCATCAAGAAAATACAGCGAGAGCTTAATGGAGGGACTTACCGTTTAAACCTACAAAGAGATGAATTTTTATTGTGATACGAGAAGGGTTTGTGGATAAGGCATTTTTTATGCATTAATATCGGCACGAGTCTTCAGGTCCGTATTTCAAAGCGTTTTGAAGACTTATTCTTGTTTCGTACACCTCAAAAATGTTCCCCAAATATTCTTATTTCGTACAAATAATTAATTATTTAGTTTTCGACATCCCGTTTCGTACACTAAAAACTAAGATAGGTTCCTGTCTCTAATGGTTCATAAAATGTGGTAAAATGAATTAAAACTACTTTTATAACTAAATATCAAAATATTTATGGTTCATGTATAAGATGTAGCAATGTAAAATATTTATTTGGATAATGGTGATATTAAAATAATTTAATAATAATATATGTTTTAACTATATATCTATTTAACTTTAGTGATTTATCACGTCAGAAATATAATTGGAAATAAAAAGCCGCTTCGACTAACCAGAAATAACCATGACCGACCAGAACTGAGAACTTTTAAATTTGTCTAAATTAGGCCTACGGTGTACAAAACAAGAAGCATAAAACTGATTAAATTATTTAGTGTACGAAACGAGAATCTTTCAGGTAAAATTGTGAAGTGTACGAAACGCATGTGTACGAAACAAGAAAACACCGCTTCGAATATGCACGACGAAATAATTGGACAAAAAGACAATTTTCATTACGACTGACTTTAAGTAAGCTAATATACAAGGTGTTCCTTATTGGTAGGCGAATCTTTATTAGTATAATTGTAAATATGTTCTATAGTTTTCTAGCCTGAAAAGTTTTTAAAGAGGGGGACCACTTTGGTTCTGGTCCCAGCGTATAGCAAACGGATTGAGCTCAGTCTTTTTGACCCCTATGAACTTGCAGATCACCTAAAACAGAAAAAACCCAAAAAATTCTAAAAAGTTATCTACGTTTATATTATTAATATTTAAATCGATGATAAAAATATTTAAACGATGAGCTATACACATAGAAGCATAGAAGATCGAGAACTGTTAAGCGTCCTGCCAGCTATGTAACATCCAAATAGAGGAGGCACTTTTTTTTGTCAATTAAATAAAATTTAAATTTTATTTTAGTTTAAGTTTCAAGTGCATAGGTATGGCACAGTTATTGGACCAAAAAAAAATAAAATAAAATAAAATATCCGTGTCAATAGGTTATCCCCCACTGCCTCGAGGCACATTTGTATTAATTTGTTTCATTCAATAAATAAAACATTTTGAATAAATTTTTAAATGGATGGGAGCTGATATACTTACTTGAACTAATAAAATATTATTATTAGCGAAATTTTTAATGACCAAAAACACGTTTTTGCTTATATCTCCTTTATTACTTATTTTATTAAATATGTGTATATAATTATTTTTATAGAGCCAAAGACATATTTTTTGCTTATTTTATTTTTTCGTAACTCCTTAAGTTTTTAAAATATTTGAGTTTGTATATTAAATTATATATTAATATATATATATATATATATCTATATATATAAATCTATATATTAAATATTATATATATTATTTATAAAAATATATATTATATAAATATATATAATATATATTATTTTATATTATATATATATATTCGATAATTATAAAATTATATATATAATTTTTATAATATATAGTTTTGGATACGGCAAAACCCTTACTATATGATATATATTTAGGGCAGCTCGACTAATGACTTTTCATTTGTTCATAACCCGTACCTATCATTGCATATGAGTTTGGGTCCAGTCTGATTTTTCTAGAATATTAAAAAAAGCGGTCAAAAATTTTTCATTCATTTATTGATATTTTTTTGAAAAATGGTTTGTTATTAACATTTCTTTTTTATAATGAGACCTTAGCAAGTGTTCAATGATTCCAGAAAATTTCCTTCACCATCTTTTTTGCGTTTTGATAAAAAAAACTGTTTTGCGCATCTGCATTTTTAGTCTTTTCCGGAGTTCTAGAAAAGCTGCAAAATAAACGCGAATCAAAAACTAACCCTCTATTGCAATGCTATTCAATGCACATTATTTGAAAGCTAAGATTGTATAGTTTCTAAATGTCCTTTTTTTTTTTTAATAAAGTCCAATAATTTTTCAAAAATCAGGGAAATTCATCACACCAGTGACTCGCGGACTCGCAACTAACCACATCTATCCAGTGTGGAATGTTATGGATTTTTAGACGGCCGTTTTTGCGAAAAATATTGGTGTTGCAAAAAAAATGGTAGAGTCCATTTTTGTAGATTTTAATCTGATCTTCATTTTTAGTTTAAATAAAAATTCTCTAATTTGCATATTTTGGCAGATATTCGCGGAAAACTTATTTTTGGGACTTTAGGGAGTCATTTTAAGCGGGTTTTCACGTCGGAATCGTGATATACTTTTGCTCACCTGAAAGCATCCGCGAAGATCTAAGAATTGCGCCACAAATGAAAACTGTACAGATTTATTTACAGCTTTGGGTACTTTCAGGTTTTTAATTACTGGACTTATATTATTTTAGGCATTCCTGGGTAAGGAAATTACCCCCTCTACCTTCCCTTACCTACGCCAGTGCATAAAAAAAGCTAAAATCTAATAAATTCCAAAAAAAGTTGTCTACCAAAAGGTCAACCAAATAAGTGGCATTCTAATAAATAATAATAATAATCCAAAGGAAGAAATTTAACGTGTCTTTAATTCGGGATAAATTTTAAGCAAGGAGCCTATTCTCTAAATTAAAAACTTATTTTTAAAGTCCGTAGTAATATATGTATTTATTTTTCTCTAAGAGAGAAAATTTTCCGATTCGAACCTGTCTGGGTTTAAATTCGTCAGTAGCTAGCGTTTACCCTGAGGCCGGTCCACCCCACGCGAAACCTTACAAAAAATCGTGCCCCCAGTTTTTTAACCCCGCGCGCGTACTTCATTCCATGTATCTTGATTTAAATCCTTTTAAGATAATCGAAACGCGAGCGCTTCACTCTCCTCCTCCCTTATTTCTTTTTTGTTTCGGGGATTAACTTGGTTTCATTTTAAACTTGGTTTTATTTTAATTAGTTTGCAGATTTAGAAGTTTAGGCGTGGTTGATTAACTTTTCAAAGTTTTTGTCATTAAGGCCATTAGTGCTATTTGCATTAGGTTTTATTTTCAATGTTAACTGATACTAAGTAAATTTGGACTTGGGATTAATTAACTTACTAAGCGAAAAAAAGTCTTCATAAAAATATATTTTAGTAAATCCCTACCTCTAAATTAAGGTTTAGAATAAATAATGTCGTTTGGAGATGTATAAGTAATTTGTATTCCACCAAAAACACTTATAGTCCAGTCGTAAAAGCTGGTAAACCGGAATAATTACAAAAATAGACTTTATTACTTTAGATATTAGACAAGTAATAAATCAACGGTCTGACGATCTTAAACTGTTTTTGTTTTAATATTTTTTGTAAAATTGATGTATAAGACATAAGAACAATGTTTAACTATTCGAAGGAGTTTTGAACAGTCGAATATAAAAATTTAAGTCTGACACCCCTGTTTGCCAGACCACCTTAAAAATATTTATTGCAATGATAAATTTTCTATATAAGGTATAATAAAAAAATTATTACATGTAAAGCATTTCTTTTTTCTTATTTATTGGAAAAATTAATTAGTGTAGATATTCATGGCTTAAAAACAGAAGCTTCACAAGATGACATATTTGAAAAAATAATAATTCAATGTCAATTATGCTAAAACTGACAGTACAGTACCGTGGCTTTCAGTCTTTTAACATACGTGCTACTTCCGGAGTGCCGCAAGGTTCAGTCCTTGGACCTTTATTTTTCAACATCTTTGTGAATGACATCACCAAACATATTAAATCCAATAAACTTCTTTACGCTGATGATTTAAAAATATATTGTCAAATTGACTCTTGGGAGGATTGTGTGAATCTGCAGGATGACGCGGTTACTTTAAGTCGGTGGTGTGATGAAAATAAGCTGCCTTTAAATATAAAAAAATGTTGTACGATGACGTTTACTCGGAAAATGACACCGATTAATTTTCCTTATAAAATGAACAAAACTGAAATGCAAAAATGCTCTCACTTTAAGGATTTGGGAATCACTTTTGATGCTAAGTTGTCTTTTGTAAATCATATTAATGAAATTGTGTTAAGTTCTTATAGAAGCTTGGGCTTTATTTTGCGTAATTCAAGGGACTTTAGTGATATAAAGTCGTTAATTGTTCTGTTTAATGCCTTTGTGCGTTCTAAGCTGGAGTATGGCTCTCTTATTTGGTACCCGGCCTATGAAGTTCATTCTAGTAGCTTAGAAAAGATTCAGAGACGTTTTGCTAAATATCTTTGGTTTAAACTGGATGGTACTTATCCACTTACTGGATTTCCAAATGATGTTTTGTTAAATAGATTTAACTTAGTGACTCTTTCAAGACGTAGAGAATATTCTTCAATTATTTTTCTTCATAAATTATTAAACAATAAAATAGATTGTCCTGATATTTTAAGTAAAATTAAATTTCACGTGCCGTCCTTACAGACTCGCATTAGTCATTCCTTTTTTTATTTGCCAGTTCCACGAACAAACCTACTTATGTTTTCGCCAATTCATGTAATGTGTAGAAACTATGAAAAAAAAAGCATGATCTTGATATTTTTCTTGTAGTTTATTTAAATTACGAAGCATTTATTTAAATGTTAATTGATTATTTCTGGTCTTAAAATATGAAAGAAAAGTGATTATAATCTACAAAGTGTGTATATTTGAGAACTGTTCTTTGTTTATCTTATGGTAACTATTGTTAAACACTGTATTTTATTATTAATATTATCTGTCTGTAACTATTTATGTCGAATTTCCTACCCTATAATAGGAAAACTCTGTCTGGGTAGTTGTATTATAAATAAATAAATAAATAAATAAATAAATAAATAAATAAATAAATAAATAAATAAATAAATAAATAAATAAATAAATAAATAAATAAATAAATAAATAAATAAATAAATAAATAAATAAATAAATAAATAAATAAATAAATAAATAAATAAATAAATAAATAAATAAATAAATAAATAAATCAATAAATAAATAAATAAAAACAAAAAAAAAAACTGGAGTCTAGCACCAAAGGACTTTCTTAATCGTGGTCTGGCAGAACTTTGGTCAAGTATTAATGTGCCAGACCAATTATATTCAAAAGAGGGATAAAAACAAAAAAAAATGACGTTTAATTATTCTTATACCTTTTATAGAAAATTTATCATTGCAACCATTGTTTAACGTTTTAACTTCAAATTATACAAAAAGAATCCACCGTCAGGTGATTTTTTAGAAATATAAGTATAGTCTGTCTCAAAGTATATCGTTATGGCTTTTGACGGGACCATACCCCAATAAACCATTAACGATTTTATTACCTATTGTTATTGGGTAAACCCATTTGTTCGTAAGGGCAGGGGTGGGACAAGTATTTCTTGAGTATTAACCATTAGGCATATAAATATTTTGGCTTATATTTTAGTGGCAGTGTTGAATAACCGTTTTTACTGTACGTTTCGAAAAAGTTGTTTTACGAGAATATAACTATGTCGCGTCGAAATCATTTGTCATTAGATGCAAAACAGGTTGTGAAAAATGTGTATGAAACTTTAATCAGTAGAGGTTTACTTAAACAAGAAGCTTTAAAAGAAACCTGTCTACTTACAAAAACTCCAATATCATCGATAAGGGATATTATTATTAGTGAAGAATTGAACAAAAGAAAAAAACGTAGTGATTTTCAATCTCACCGTATAGACAATAGTGATCAGGACCTAATGAGAAGGAAAATATATTATCTTTATAAAAGCGGGGTTATTCCTACCTTGGATAAACTGAAAAAGAAGCTAGACGAAGACGAAACCAATATAAATATTAGCCGTGCTACCCTCCATAGAGTTGTTTGTAAAATGGAATTTAAATACCGCAAAATAGACAAAAGACAAGTAGTAATGGAATCGCACAGATTACGCACTTGGAGATTTAATTACCTTCAAGAAATTAAAAGATATAGGTTAGAAAACAGATCCATAATTTACCTTGATTAAACATGGTTCGATACACACGACATAGTATTTAAAGGATGGATTGATTCCAGTCAAAACTGTCAGACGAAAGCACCTTCAAATAAAGGAAAACGCATTACCATAATACACGCTGGTTCAGAAGACGGATTTGTCCCAAACTGCTTGCTGTTGTCTGCAAAGAATATTAAGAATTCTAGCTTGGATTATCATGAGGATACAAGTGATTTTAAAAACTGGTTTCAAAATTACTTAAAAAATTTAAACAACATTTATTGTCATGGATATACGCACACGATTCACGCACGGAGATTTAATTACCTTCAAAAATTAAAAGATATAGGTTAGAAAACAGATCCATAATTTACCTTGTTTAAAACATGGTTCGATACCCCGACATAGTATTTAAAGGATGGATTGATTCCAGTCAAAACTGTCAGACCCCTTCAAAAAAAAGGAAAACGCATTACCATAATCCCCTGGTTCAAAAGACGTTTGTCCCAAACTGCTTGCTGTTGTCTGCAAAGAATATTAAAAATTCTAGCTTGGATTATCATGAGGATAAAAGTGTAGAATTTTTTAAAAAACTGGTTTCAAAATTATCTTTAAAAAAATATTTCAAACAACAGTGTTATTGTCATGGATAACGCAAGCTACCACAGCCGTCTGCTACACAAAGCACCAGCTTCATCAAGTTCAAAAACTGAAATCCAGGAATATTTGTTAGAAAATGATATTTATTTTGAATTCAGTTACAAAAAAACGCAACTTTTGGAAGTCCTAAATTCATATGCAATTAAAAAACAATATGTATGTGATAATTTGGCTGAACAGGCTGGGCATATTGTCTTACGGCTTCCTCCGTATCTCTGTATGTTTAACCCCATAGAGCATTTGTGGAACCAAGTAAAATCAAAGATCAGAGCAGAAAATGTTACACCTACTTTATTTAAGTCCCAGTGTTATAAATTTAATAAAAAATGTAATTACTAACATACCAGTTGAGAGCTGGAAAAATTCACTACAGCACATTATAAAAATTGAGGACTCTTACATTTCTATCCAAAACAACATAAATCCTATTGTTATTAATCTCAATGATGATTCTGACAGGGAAACAGAATTAGATTTAGATATTTAGATTAAAAATGTAATTATGTATAGATAATGCATTTATTAAAACTTTGCATATATTTAATTTCTTAATGTAATTTTAAGATTATACTTACCTAAATAAACAATAAATTATAAATCTTTATATTATTAAAGTCCGTCCCTAATGTTCTGTCCTTTAATACCTACCGATCCGCAGTTTTATTGCTGTCGGCAGGTATAATCCATAAATGAAGGCAAGAGCTAACACGGTATACTTTGAGACAGACTATAACTGCAGGAACATTACTCAAAATAATTATAACAAATCCAAAGGCAAAATCTCATGCATTCACCAAAATGTTCAATTCCTGGGTAACTCAATAGACGAAATACAATACTTTTTGGAAGAACAAGGAAACCGCAAATTTTTATGTATAACAGAACATTGGAAATCAAAGGAACAATTAGATATGATGACAATACAAAAATTTACGTTAGCATCAAGTGTGTGTCGTCAGGAAGGCAGACATGGAGGAGCAGCAATCTATGTTCATAATAGCGTTAAATACACGATAAGAAAAAACTTAATGAATTATCTATAATTGGTGAGTTTGAGTGCGCTGCACCAGAATGTACTATAATATACTATCTATATATAGACCCTGTGCCGGAAATATACAAATCTTCTTTCAGGAATTGGAAGGGATTCTGATCATTATTTGTGTAGAAACTAAAACAGTCTTAATTGGGGGAGACATTGAAATGAAACATGACAATAACCTAAAATGTGAATTAATATATATTATGACTTCGTTTCACTTCAACAGTGTATTTTTGAATATACTAGAGTAACAAGAAACTCTAAAAGTTGCATAGACAATATTTTTACTAATTGTGATAACCAGGTAGAAGGCAATGTTTTGGAAAATCATCTGTCTGACCATACAACACAAAAAATATCTTTTAATGTAAATATTCCTAAACAGGTAAAAAATAGTAAATATGTTGGATTTTTTACTGATAATGCTAAGAATTTTTTTTTGTTAAGATTAGATGAACAAAGTTGGAACAATGTATATAAAGTTAAAAGAAACAATGTAAATAGGCAGTGGAAATATTTTATAAATGATTTTTTAATTATATTTAATGAACATTTCCCTTTGAAACTATTAAACAAGCGAAAAAAATTTAAAGGCTTTTATAATAATCCCTATGTTAGAGTATATAAAGAAAATTTAGACAGACTTTTGATGTTAGGTAGATTTCATAATAAATATGTAATAATAACAATTTAAGAAGGCAAAAAAAAGATTTTGATAAAGCACTAAACAGTGCAAGATCAGAATCTTATGCCAACAAAATATTATCTTCTGACAATAAAACTAAAACAATGTGGTCAGTATGCAATGAACTAAGAGGAAAACCTGATTGTAATAAAGAATGTCAAATTAGAGAATACCCAAAAGAAATAGCTGAAAATTACAATAACTATTTAATTGATATAATACCAAACTTAACAAAAAATATTAAACAGTATCCATTTTAATGTAACATTAAAAAAATAATAGATCATTCTTTCTAAAACCGTTCTCTCCAGAGGAACTAACTGAAATTTCCCAAAAACTAAAAAATAAATTTAGCAGTGGAGAAGATGAAATTCCCACTAGCATAGTAAAACTCAGTATCATAAAAATAAATAGAGTCTTATGTTACATATTAAATAACTCATTTAAGTTCGGAATTTTTCCCGAACCATAAAAAACATATTTAATTAAACCTATTTTTAAAAGTGGCGACCCGCAGAACTTTTTGAGAATTATAGACCCTTAAGTTTACTAAACAGTTTCTCAAAGCTCTTTGAACTGGCAATGTGCAATGGAATAATATCTTTCTTAAAGGAATGTCAGCTTTTTACCAACACTCAACATGCATATCTAGATAACAGATCTACTCAATCTGCAATTTTTCAGTTCACGCAGACAATACTCAAATTTTTAGAAGATAACAAACTTGCAACTGGCCTGTTTGTTGACTTAAAGGCATATGATTGTCTTAATCGTGATTATCTTCTGGAAAAACTACATTGCTATGGGATTCGGGGAAATGCTTTGAAATGGATAGAATCATATCTGACTAATAGGTTCCAACGAGTTCTGATAAATAAGGGTAGTGAGTATTCAAAATCAAATTTGGCAGCTAACGTTGTGGGCATATCGCAAGGTAGCATTATAGGCCCCATTTTATTTTTAATTTATATTAATGACCTTAATTCAATAATTGATCACCACTATTTAGCAATAACAAGCTTCGCAGATGACACAAACTTACTTATAGGAAAAAAAGACGTTCAAGAACTGGTCGAAAACACCAATACATTATTTTTAAAGGCAAAACGATGGTTTGAAATAAATAAACTAGTCATAAATGAGAAAAAAACAAACATTATAACGTTTAGCACAAAGAGACCAAATAAAGAAAAACCCTCTGATATCTTTATTAATAACAATGACATTGAAACAGTAAGTCAAGCAAAGTTTTTAGGTATTGTGATCGACGAGTTCTTGAAACGGTAACCGCACACATTGAAGTGCTATTAAAAAAATTAAACCAAACCTGTTATGCAATCCGAGTATCAAGTTGAGTCCTTAATTAGATATGGAAACATTTTTTGGGGAAATGGATCTAATGCAGAGTCAATTTTTAAAATTCAGAAAAGGGTGTTAAGAATAATTTTTAAAATGAATTTTTGGAAAACTTGGAGAGGAATTTTTAAAGCAAACGGGCTTTTAACTATGTATGGATTGTACCTGCATGAATGTTTGTTGAATTTATTTAAAAACAAGGATTCGTTTCTTGTTAATAACACTAATATGTACAATGTATACTACCAGAACTGTAGATATCAACTACCCCATTCATAGATTGGGTATGAAGGAAAAGAACCCATCATATATGTGTATAAGAATTTTTAATAAACTACCACAGAATATCAAAAAAACTTTAAAGCAATTTAAAAAGAAAACAAGATATGTATTATTAAATCTAGAACCATATACTTAGGATTATTTTAATATGTAATTGTATTAACTTAGTTATGTAAATATCTGTGACGTCATTTCATTTTGTGTTCCTATGATACCTATGTAAATATGTGTTATGTAGACAGAATCGGATATAAAGTTATATTTTATTCTATTCTATTCATTTAAGCACATATTCCGACGACTAAAACATAATTTAAATACAAACTGTTCCTTCACGAAGCCGAGATTAAAAACCTAAAATAAAGAAAACAAGGAAAATGAAGAATTAAGCGTGTTAGCGTTTGACAAGGCCCATAATCAGGTAAGAATGGTGTATCCTGTGATAGCTTTACATAGTAGTAGCTCGACTTAGCATTTTTTGTGGGTATTGAATGAGAATGAACTGTCAGAACGACGTCTATGCAATGCTTGTGATGCAGTTGGGAAAAAAGCCATATACAAAAATATGACCAAATGCATAGTGTATTTGCTTTTAATGAATCTATTTTTTTATCGTCTTGAATTTGAGATTTGCTGATGTTAGGTTAGGTTTAAAGTGAGTGGACTTTTTACGCCTTCCACCGCGATCGTTCGGTGTATTGTGACTCACACCTTTTTATATTTCTCCTAATAGCATCAGACTTCTAATGAATCTGATATCAGATTGGGAGAGAGTTCTAACATCTCCTCTTACTCGTGTCGCTACCGAACACGGGCACAATATGTGTTCTGGTGTCCCTTTCTCCTGGAAAGTATGACGAGCAGACGATTAGATCGGTCATGCCCTCCTCTTTCGGTATAGTGACGCGGGTAACTACCAGTTCCTTAATACAAGAACCAGATGTTTCTTCTGAGGCCGTATCTCCGGCCTTTCCATATAAAAACGGTTCTATCCGCTTTCTGTTTAAAGCCAGAGAACCCTTTTCCCTATAAAGGCGATTCTGTACGCCTCCTGTTTGGATTCAGGGATCCCTTCCTAAGCACCTGCTTGTTCTGGATGGATTAGCCCTTCCCCGTGAAACAGGCGCCTGTGACTTCAGGGGCTTCTTTCGAAACGGATTCACCCGTTTCGGTCGGCGCACCTTTGTCTGCTGGTGACCTTGGGTGGCATCTCTCGAAACGGATTTATCCGTTTCGATCAGCGCACCTTTGTCACTTTGTTCCTATAAAAGCAGTTCTGTCCGCTCTTTGTTTGGATCTAGGAAAGTAATAGTCCACCACGGCAGAGCCACGCATTACCGCAGTATGGCTAGATACTCTGAGAGGTCGCCCTGTATCTCAGAGGCACCGTCGGAGACACCTGTTTAAGGCACAGGATGTCATTCACTCATCAGCACGGTATGCTAACACCTTAAGTTTAGCCTTGTGTTCGTCTTAGCTTCGGATCCCTTTCCATAGGCTAGCAACAGGAGTTGCCGATAACCAGCAACTCTAGCGCATGTTCCAAAAGATCCTACTGGGCACAACCACGAAAAACGACGCGACGTGCGAACACAGCGGTGGGTTTGCTGATGTTAGATTATTATTGATACAAAGGTTAATAGGGAATCTCGTGTTGATGAAGCGGAGATAGGGGGAAAATCCGTTTAAAAAAATACATACAATAGACTGCTTACGAGAAAAGGACTAATGTTTTGATCGCCCCCCGTAAATGTCCTTTGCTCTCTTAGACTAAAATTTTTAGTGAGCTTTTGAATACAAATAGGGCACAGATGTGTGTAAAATTGTGTACCGGATTAAAAAAAAAATCGAAATTTACCGATCCAAGTATAATTTTCAACCTGTATTCCGTTTTTTAAATATTAAGAGAAAAAGACACGAGCTATAAGTCAATGTCATTTAAAAAATGTTTGTACAAACCTTGTAGATTTTTTTAGATGGTAGAAATAACACTGTCGCCTCAGCCTTCTACGTGATTTGAAACATAAAAAATCGCGATTTTAAGACAAAATACTGTATTTTATTTTAAACGAGTTTTTCGCCCTTGTAAGCTTTTGAAAGGCAATTAAATAGTCTAATAAAGTGTACAAAGATTTTTTAACAATTTTTATTAAAAAAAATTGTAATCAAATTTTACACTATTAATGTAAAATTCAAAACTTTATATCTCCAAAATTATTTACTCCAACAACTTGAATTTTTACCACAAAATAGTACAAATACCCGGCATTAAGCTTAAATTATTTTAAAATTTTAGCTTTGGTAGTTTTTCCATAATAAAAAATAATGTATAAAAAATTTCAATTTTTTAAAATAGACAAAAAGTACATAGGACATACCGAAAATGTCTGCAAACTAATATACTCAGGGCACCTATGACACGCAGTAGGCTAAAAACAAAATTTGTATTCTTTTAAATCTTGAAGCAAATGCAAGTCGATATCTGTCATCGATAATTTTTCGTAAATATTTGGAATTTGTCTGTTAGCGTTTTAATGTCTCTTACACGCGAAAATTTTTGCGATTTCATTTATTATGATTTTAAAAGTGGTCTTTGCCAAAAGGAGTGCACTGAAAGACTTCGGGCTGCTTCTGGCGATAAAGCCCAGAGTTCGAGGATTGTGTACAACTGGTTCAACGAATTTAAGTTTAAACAAGTTCCTTTGAGTGACAAAGTATGTGAGCAAACATAGCTACTGTTGGACAAATGATAGAAAAAGACAATCGTGTAACATATCAAATTATTCGGGGTACTTTGGAAATTGAAATGACTGCAATCAAAAAGATCTTGCACCATTATCTTGAAGCTAGAAAAATTTGTTGGCGTTGGTTTTTCCATAATTTAACCGAAGCTCAAAAAGCAATTTTTTCTCACAAATAAGTTGTATTTCTTATAGTTTGCAGTCATTTTCAAATATATATATATATATATATATATATATATATATATATATATATATATATATATATATATATATATATATATATATATATATATATATATATATATATATATATATATATATATATATATATATATATATATATATATATATATATATATATAATATTATATATATATATATATATATATATATATATATATATATACAGGTGTCCCACGCAGTTCTTGCCATATGGGAAAATTTTTACTGACAGTCGAAACAAAATCATTTTGATGTAGAAAAGTTCTGCTTATTTAAAAACTAAAATCCCTACGCAAAAAGTTTAAAAATACCAGCAGTATAGAGTAGCGACAAAAACGTAAAATTTATCCAAGACTAAAGTACCCTTATTTTGCAATATTCAAAGAAAAGTTATTTAAAAGAATTATTTAGAATTAATTTTTATATCTAATTACGAAATCACAGCCACCTGAAAAATATATATTTTGTATTTCAGTAAATCAGAACGGAATAAAAAGTAAAAGCTTTAATATAAAACAAATTAATGTATCACTTATAACAAAAGAAAATTAGTATAATTCAAATTTTAATATAGCCACCTTCTTTTTCCATGCATTTTTCTGTTAACTTGAAGAATTTTGAAACAACTTTTCTCAAAACAACTTGAGGGATTTCTCGAGCACACTGGGTTATTATCCTTTCTAAGCTATCGATATTTTGAAATGGTCGGTGAGAATACACTTTTTCCTTTAAATATCCCCAAAGGAAGTAATCCAGTGGGTTCAGGTCGGGTGACCTCGCCGGCCAATGAATTTCTGAAAATCTTCCTATCCAACGCCCTGGAACATTTCCTGAAGAAACTCGTTAACAGCTCGAGAACTATGGCATGGCGCACCATCATGCTGATACCACAAAGTATTTAATGTCTCGTGGAAGGCCATTAATAAAGTCAGACAACTGATTTCCCAAAAATGAAGGTAAACATCCGACGTTATATTACCCCGGAAGAAAAATGAGCCTATCAGTTGATTATCTAAAATTCCGCACCACACATTTGTCTTAAAAGAAAACTGATCCCGACACTGGATAACAAACCGCGGGTTAGCTGTACTCCACCATCGATAGTTCTGGGAGCTAACAACTCCATTTGACGTAAAACAAGCTTCGTCAGAAAATCAAAGTCTCCAGGATGCAATGTGTGGACAAAGATGGGTTTATAGGGATGAAAATGATTTGCTTTAAGAACTCTTCCAGCAGTAGATTTACAGACTGAGCGTCTTTCATTTCCAGGAAGTACTTTTTCCATATTTCTCAAGGAAATCTTGGGATTTTCAACAACGGCTTGGATAATTTGCAAGTCAAAATCTTCATCATCTTCGACCTGAACTTGATTTTTTTATTGAATCTGTTTTCTACACTTCCACTACCTTTAAATTTTGCCATTATGTGTCCAACAGTTTGATGAGATACAGATATTTCAGGATGCCTTTCATTGAAAATCTCAGCGGCTTCTCTAAAGGTTTTGTAGTTGTCACCCACAATTAAAACAATTTCAATCTTCTGTTCCGTGGTTAGTTTTGGAGGCATAATAAATCAAAATGATAAATGGATAAACTGAATTTATAACTGTACTTTGACTAGAAATAATGTCAGTGTTTATATCAGTTATTATTCGCATAGTTACCTTCAGGTTCGATAATTACCTTTGTTAATTTTTGACAAAATTTTTTAATGTAAAATAAAAAATACCCTTTTTTTCGTAGGTGGCTGTGATGTCGTAATTAGATATAAAAATTAATTCTAAATAATTCCTTTAAATAACTTTTCTTTGAATATTGCAAAATAAGGGTACTTTAGTCTTGGATAAATTTTACGTTTTTGTCGCTACTCTGTATACTGCTGGTATTTTTAAACTTTTGCGTAGGGATTTTTAGTTTTTAAATAAGCAGAACTTTTCTACATCAAAATGATTTTGTTTCGACTGTCAGTAAAAAATTTTCCCATATGGCAAGAACTGCGTGGGACACGCTGTATATATACATTTTTGAGAATGTCAACAAAATGACTAGAGTTTTTAACAAAAGATGGAGACTTATCGACCAGTGGTTTAATTAAGTCTAAAAGGTGTTTTGCCAGTGCAGTCGTGGGTGCGTTTCTAGAACTGGTAATGGCCTTTAAGGGTATATAGTCCTTGTGTATCTTCGGTAGTCCATAGAGTTGAGGAGGTTTACTGTTATGTGGTGTTAAAAATTTTCTTGTTTCATCGATCAGAAAGTTTTTATATTTCCTTAAGGTCCTGTAAATTTTGTTTCGTTCTCTAACTTGAACGAGACTCTGCGTGACCAAATATTCATGACAATTCCATATAATTAAGGAACTTTGGAAAAGATCCGCAGAATCGCAAATAAGTATAAAATTAACACGGCATTTAAATCCCAAACTACTCTAAGAAGTATTCTTACTAAGACCAGACCGGACAACAATGTTTTAAATAATGACTGTATCTACCAAATGCCCTGTAAATATGGTGAAGTATACATCGGGGAAACAAAGAGACCCTTGAAGTTAGAGTTAAAGAACACCAAAAACATACGGAATGAGGTGAAACATCGAAGTCAGAGATTGCCGCACACGCTTGGTCAAAACAACACCGCATACAATGGTTGGAAGCAAAAACCATTTATAAAGAAACCCACTGGAAGAAAATAAAATTTAAGGAAGCTGTAATAATTGTAAACAACAAAAATGTATTTAGCAAGCGTAGCATCGATATTCCGAATATCTGGCAGCCGTTCCTGAACCGTGAAAAGTCGGTCAAGCTTCGGTGAACAAGGGATAGTATATAAGTCGTAGATTTTAAGAATAGTTTTTAGTTATCACTTAAAAACGGTTGGAGATACATCACTAACCGAAACGTTGTGTAACAATTAACAAATAAAGACAATGGAAGTCCAAGATTTTAGTGCTATTAAAACAAACTAGGGTTAGAAAGAACTGAAGCGTCAAAAACGATGACGCTAAAGTAATTGCGCATTTACGTTTTAACGCTACGTGGGGACGCACCTTTAGGCTCCATGATTTTGCATGACTCTGCCCATGACGGGTCCCATGTGTGGACACTACAAATAAATTTAAATGATTTAATAGTAAAGTAGTTGCTTTATGCCTACTTTTTCAGGTATCATTATCTGCTATATCTAGAAGGCTCTCACAAATTTTAATTAAATACAATTTTAATGGCTTTATAGTTTCTACCCTACTCGACCATTTCGTATCACCTAGGGGTTTTATATTTAACTAAGGAACATAATTTTTTTGTAATATCTCATCTTTTCGTGAAGGAAGAGAAAAATACGTAAAGTTCTTGTACAATACTAAAAAAGTTTACTGTTTTATTTGACACTTTAGCACCATCATTCTATGTTAAATTTAAATCATGTGTAGCGCATGGAACAAAAAAAGCTCGAGGGTTAGCATCGAGTATACGTTTTTGTATGCCATATGCTTTCCACGCATATTGGCACCGTTATCAGAACCTTGACCTCTTATGTCTTTAATATTTAAATTTAAATTTTGCATAAGTTCAACTATAAAATTTAATAGTCCTTCGAATATTCGAATATTAGGTGGAAAGCTAAAAAACTCTTTTGTATTTAAACTTTTTTAGAATTAATATTTAATACTACATAACGCAAAACTAGGCTTATTTGGTCTGTATAACTTGTATCTGGGGTATAGTCCATAATTTTTAAATAATATTTAGAACGACGCACCATATCCAAAATATTATTTTTTACTTTAGAGGACATTAATTCCATAATTTCGTTTTGCATTTGATATCTAGTGTTCAAAGGGGTAGTGATGCGTAGTATAGGATGCGGTTTCCAGCTAGCATCTCTTAGCCTCTCGTACTCAATGCTTATTCTTACCTCCAAGAAGTGTGACTCTACGGGTGAACTCTGGAGAACCTGAGCAAACCTGTTTGGGGATTGGGTAACCCAAACCCCAGTGGGGGGCAGGGTGGGCAACGTGGGAAAAAGTCCTCCGAAAAAGGGTGGGCGGAGGGTTTTTTTTAAAAAATATATATATATATATATATATATATATATATATATATATATATATATATATATATATATATAATTAATTTTGCTTTTTACCACGCAGGTAAGTCAAAGTGGTTGTTAGAATATTTTATCAAATGTTTCTGTAATCTTAAACTAAAATGGCGCTTTATATTGTTGCCTGCATTTTGGAGAAACCTTTCAACAAAACATTACATCTCTTTTAGATTAACACAATTTATTGTGAGGGAACCCAAAAAAAT
>JAHBCN010012557.1:0-26379 GCA_019359885.1 Listronotus oregonensis
AAGGTAAGTTGTATATTTTTTTTTTAAAAAAATCTACAAGTTTGTTTTATAAGGATTTAAAAGTGTTAAATAATTAGCGGTTGAATTTTATAATCTTCATGGCTTAAATCGTATAAAATGGGATATTTCTTCAAACTCTATTAATATTTCAGAAAAAACCTTAAATTCGAAAACGAAAACGACAAAAAACGCGGCTGGTCGCAAAAAAGAAATAAAATCGCTGGAGTTTCGTTATCCCAAGCAAAATTTTCGCGCCAGTATGTTGCTCTTCGTATACGCCGAAGAACTTGAGTCGACGAATATTTCGCGAGGCGAAAATTTCGCCGTCGCACCGAATTATTCGCGTCAGTGTGTGCATTCCTTTATTTTATTCATTTACCATCAACAAATTTTGGCGACATATCGCGTTAAACATTGTTAGGACAGTTATCATACCGGTTATTTTCGCGAGAAACGGTAACGTAGGGGAAGGTGAGGAAGGTCTTCTGACGTCAGTATCTACGTCATTAATTTATACCCAGTATCTACCGCTATCGCCACTAGTCAGGAGGAGCGTTAATAATGGTCAAGTTTCAATTTAAAATAATGGAGGATTCGCGGTTTTCTATTGTTTTGGTTCTTGTGATTTTTTTTGCTATGGTTTAACAACTATTTGGATGTCAGATTTTTTGGTTTATTAGTTAACTCCCAAATGGATGAATTAGTGCAATTATATTTAAATCATAAAGGAAAAATTTACTTGTTATAGTTGACTTGGAAACAGCTAATATCTTATTAAATGAAAAATTTGGTTTATATATTATCTTTTCGAATTATTTCTTTACTCTCCAAAGACCTTACATTTAAATTTAAAACTAAAAGTGTATTGAACGATTAGTATGTAAGTTGACATACGTAAACCGTTTCGTTTTTGCGAGCATAGGCGGGCTAAACACGGTTAGAATGGTGGGGGAAAGAACTGCTATCAACCAGTAGTTAAAAACGGTAAGTCGCGAAAAAATCCTTCGTATGTTACACATCATCTGCTGTTAGACCACGTAACAAAAAAATCTGCTCGCTCCGCTCTCAACCGAGATTTTAAAGCCGAACTTGGCCAATGTAAAAAATCTTATGGCGTAACGTCAAAATAAAAGGTGCTTCCTGTTAATACTTATACTGGGTAGTCAAAAATTTTAAAAATCAAGATTGACTCGGGAGAAAAGTACCGTTGATTTTTATTTTATGGCAAGAAATAATAATAAAAATCTTACATAGATAAAAAAAAAAGTATAGCCAGCTTATTATTATTAATTATTTTAGGAATAAAAAATAATAATAACATTGAAAAATATAACAACCAAGTCTTTCTTTTGGATATGTAGAAACTAACTTGAACTAACTTAGTTCTAATAAACATTACATACAAATAACTTAATTAATAATAAGCACTATCTGTTTTTTACTTCATATTTGTATCAACATAAATTAACGCTATTTCTGTCTTCGTTCAATTTTAATTTTTTATATTTTTGACCATCCTGTATTTGCAATCTCAAGACTAATATAACAGTGTATACGGAGTAAGCAGATTTTTTTAGAAAGTATTACTTTTTTTTATAAAACTAATAATAAAAATGTTTCCTATATGTAGAGAACCTAACCAGATACACTGTTTACATATTATACAGCATATCTAAGAGAAGGAAGGCCAGTAGGGAATGTCCGAAACGGTAAGAGAAGGGGTAGTTTGGCAGTTGCGTATTGGGGAACTCAATAATACACCCTTAAAAAATTTAGGTAATCTTTAGTACTTTGGAAATGTGGCGAAAAACTGACATCTGCGATTTTCGTTTTTATTTTTTTAGTTAAAAAAATTCTAAAAATACATTTCTATCGAAAGTTTTTGCGCTGTATGTATTGGTAAAGTCAATTTTTTAAGACGTTTCGTTTTCGTTAAACCATCATCAACTTTATTTTTTTAAATACGGACCTGGATTTTTTATTTAATTTTTTTAAATCCCTTATTATTCCAATTACAAAAATGTAAAACACTTAATATTTATTTACCAAATATGGAACGCCCCTATAAGAAATGATGTGCGTACTCACTGTCTCTTATGAAAAACATGTTTATTTAACAGAAAAATATCAAGTGTTATACATCATTTTAATGGGCATTAAAACTGCTTCAAAAAAATTAAATAAACCATTGACAGATGTATTTAAAAAAATTAAGTTGATGATGGTTTAGCGAAAAAAAACGCCGTAAAAAATTTTTGACTTTGCCAATGGATAAAGCGCAAAAAGTTCCAATAAGAATGTATTTTTAGATTTTTTTAATGTATGAAATAAACTTGTAAAAAAATAAAAACGAAAATCGGAAATTTCAGTTTTTCGGCCATATTCCTAAAAGTACAAAATAAAACTTCAATTTTACAACGGTATATTGTTGAGCTCCCTAATACGCAACTTTGCCAAATTAAAACTACCCACCTATCTCTTATCGTTTCGGAGATCCCCATACTGGCCCTTCTTATCTTGGACATGCTGCATATATATATATATATATATATATATATATATATATATATATATATATATATATATATATATATATATATATATATATATATATATATATATATATATATATATATATATATATATATATATATATATTTATATATATATATATATATATATATATATATATATATATATATATATATATATATATATATATATAAAAAAATATAAAAATAAGATAGATAGATAGATAAATGTTTATTTATTCCTTATAAAACACAAAGTTTACAAAATATGCCTTTTAAAAAGGCATGGAACAGTGTCACAATAACAAACGTAATATTAAAAAAATAACATTAATAATTACTATAATTATCAAAAACAACACTACTTTCAACCCAAAAATTTAAAACCTGATATAATTAACAATAAAAAATACCACATATTATTAAAAAGACATACAAGACACTACCATTAAAATCTGATTTTGGCAACGGCATAGGTACAAAAGCTTTTTCCCTATTTATTAATCATATTTTCCTTATTTGCATTATAAAATTCACTTATTGTATAAAACGCATTTTTACTCAAAAAGTCCTAAAACATCTCTTAATTTATTTTTTGGCAAATTTCTGACTACTGTAGGAATAGAATTAAAAATCTTAACAATGGAAAATTCAACATTTTTGCAAATAACTAAAGCTACATCTGTCTGATACTCATGCTTTAACTGAGAATTTACAAATAAATCCGCATTATCAACAACAAACAATACAGAATCTAGTATATACATACTTATAACAGTTAAGATGTTATTTTCCATGAATACCCTTCTACAACTTTCCTGCGGCTTCATACCATAAATATAACGCAAACACCTTTTTGCAATACCGGGACTCTTTGTATATCATATGAATTTCCCCAAACAATTATACCATATCTTAACCTAGACTGCACAAAAGCATGATAGGCCTGCACAGCCACATCTGTACCAACCCTCTCTGCAATGATTCTTAAAGCATAACAGTATTTAGCAATCTTAGCGGCTACACCCTCAACGTGCACTCTCCAGTCCAACCTCCTGTCAACGTCAATTCCCAAAAATGATATGTTCTCAGTTGATTTTATTATTTTATCATTATATAAGAAGTTAAAATAATTGGTCGCCCTGTTACAAAACAGAATGCACTGAGTCTTTGACACGTTTAAGAGCAGATTGTTGGACAGAAAATACTCTTCAAGAGCATCCACCACTGCCCCCACCTTCACTGACAGTAATTCCATGCTATCCTCACTAAAAACAAGGGTGGTATCGTCAGAATATAGTACAGTCTGCTCTCCTGATACGTCCGGCAATTTATTTGTATATAAAATATATAATAAAGGTCCCAGAATGGAGCCCTGCGGAACTCCCCTCATCATATTTACTTTTTCTGATTTAAAAATTGTGCCGCCGATATCAGACTCCACCACCTGCTGAGTTCTTCCGGTCAGATATGACTGTATCAAGGTCAGCGCAGTTCCCCTAATACCATACATTTCAGTTTACATAATAATTTAGCATGGTCTACGCAATCAAAAGCCTTAAAAGATCCAAACACATAGTCAGGGTCTGCTTTTTGTTATTTAAGGATTCAAATATATTAACAAGTGCCTGGTACATTGCCCGAATTGTTGATTTTCCCCTTCTAAAACCATTTTGTCTATTTGAAATGACTGAGTTTCCTTCCAAAAATTTACAAATCTACAATACATTGCTTTTTCAAAATTTTACTGATATTTGACAGCAATGACACCGGTCTATAGTTTTTTTCCTCATTTTTTCTCCCTTTTTATAGATTGCTTTAATATATGCGTTTTTAATCTATTTGGAAAACAACCAGTGGTAAAACATAAATTAATAATAAAAGATATTGGTTCAGCTATTTTATTCGCCACCTCTTTTAAAACCAATATGGGAATTTGGTCGTCACCCACTGATTTTTGTTTTTAAGACCTTTGATGATCCTGACAATTTCTTCAGTATCGGTTGGAAACAAGAAAATGGAGGAGACTAGCCTTTTTGTCTTTGGTAAATGGTTTCGATAAACAAGGCCAGCCTGGTGATTTACAGCAGGCAAAGAGTCTATAAAGTACTTATTTAAATTATTTACTATCTTTTGTGGATCAGCTATATTCCTTGGAAGTTTTGTATTATACTATTATTCTTATTTTTACCCCCCGTAATCTGTTTAACAACCTGCCAAGTAGCCTTTACTTTATTTTCAGCATTTTTAATAAAATCTTTATTTGATGTCTGTTTAGCTTTTTTTATTACATGTTTCAGGATTCTACAATACTGAGTATAATATGCATTTGAAATTAAGCCTTTAGATTTTTTAAAATATAGAACTCTTTTTTGCCTACAAGATATTTTTATGCCTGTAGTAATCCATGGTTTAATTTTTTGACAAGAGCTAAATTTATGTTAAAATCACATGCCATCACAATGTTGAATTTAAAAAAGTTTTGATATAAGTATTCTAGTAATTATATTTATATATATAATATTATATATATATATATATATATATATATATATATATATATATATATATATATATATATATATATATATATATATATATATATATATATATATAATATATGTAAAAATTGTACAGGAAAAAAGAGCTATTTTGAATTATTGCCATTTGATTCTCTTAGAACAACCTCGACTAGAATTGATTTTTTCTTTACTTCTTTCACTATATTTATGTCTGCGAACATAATCTGTTGTTTTTTTTTGTATCTTAATAAACCAGAACTAACTAACTTAATAATTAGTCGGGGAAACGTACCACAAAATAGGCCTTACGAGGGATTTTTTGTGCAGTAAGATGGATTTGAATGCGTTTTTTTGCATTTGATTCGTATGACAGTCTATATACTTTGTGAAAAAATTTAATTAATGGGAAATAAAAAACTGCCTTTGTACAATAGAAAAATGGTATTTTCGAAATGCATTTAAGTTTGCAAATACAAAAAATTTATAACTAGGTAAATAATGATGGAAATAAGCCCGAATTTGTTACTCGGGGGTTTTCCAGGTCGCTGAACACGAATATGAAATTTTTAAGGGCCTGCGGAGTACCTAGTGCGCGCTAAGGACGGTGGCGGCTCGTGGGTTAAAAAGTAAGGAGTTGCAATTCTAATGGTTCTTTAAAAAAATAAATAAATAAGCACACTAAAATTAATGTGAATAAATAGACATAAAAAAAACTGTAATGAAAATCATACAAGTAGCTATGTTACACATATAACCAAAATAACAAATTATACTTCAACAAATCGTAAATCAGCCTGCGAGATAAATAAAGGTTTGCACTGGGACTGCAAACCGCATGCCGCTTATGAGACATAATTCAGCGCCCAATGCCAAGATAGGCAACTCCATATACTTACGCGTACTCGTAATGAATCCAATTCGGTTTGCATTTTGATTGCAACCATCGCATCGGCATCGGCTTCGAAGATGCGACGCGACGCGCGATTAAATTAATGATATTTTAGCGAAAGCAGTCAAGTTTTTTTAATAATTTGGCTGTTATTTCGAGATAACATAAATAAAACAATAAATACAGATGTTCGAATATTTTTTTTTAAATTTGTAACTATGAAATGATTAATAATATATATATTTTTTAAATTTTATTTTAACCCTTTTTTGGGGGTTGCGCAAACCTGCAAACCTAATGAAGAGCCGCCACTGGCTAAGGATGGTGTAAACGTCGTCTTCTAGAGTTTTACGAGAAATCCTTTTAATAACAGCCCAATTTTGTTATTTGGGGGTTATCAAAGAAGTAGAAGAAAGCAGTGAAATTGATGAATGAATTATTTTTAAAATGTATTAAACTTTCAAAAAAATTTATTTTTTATACTAAAATATTATTTAAACAACTTTATGAATAAATACTATAAGCAGAAATTATAATTTTTAACCCTTAACAAATTACTACAAAATTCCAAAAGACGACATTAATACCAACCTATCCGAAAACCAGGTACCTCAAAGGAATACGACGTTTACACCATTCTTAGTGCGCACCGGATACTCCGCAAGCCCCCCACCAGCCACAAAAACCCCCGAGAATCAAAATTGGGCTGATATTAGTAGAATTTGTCACAAAACTTCAGAATACGACGTTTACACCATTCTTAGCGCGCACCAGGTCTCCGCAGGCCCATTTCATATTCGTGTTCGGCAACAACAAAAATCTCTTGAGTAAAGAAATTGGGCTGATATTAGGAGGATTTGTCGTAAAACTCCAGAAGACGATGTTTACACCATTCTTAGCGCGCACCAGGTATTTCGCAGGTCCTTGTCAATGTCATATTCATGTATAGCGACCTCGAAAACCTCAAGAGTAATAAAATTGGGCTGATATTAGGAGAAATTGTCGTAAAACTCCAGAAGACGACTTTTACAACATCCTTAGCGCGCACCAGGTACTTCGTAGGTCCTTGATAATATCATATTCGTGTTCAGCTACCTCAAAAACCCCCGAGTAACAAATTCGGTCCTATTTCCATCATTATTTACCTAGTTATACATTTTTTTGTAATTGCACATTTTTTAATGCATTTTGAAAATATCATTTTTTTATTGCACAAAGGCAGTTTTTCATTTCTCATTAATTTGTTCACAAAGTTTGTAGACGTTCATACGCATTAAATCCAAAAGACAGCATTCAAATCATCTTACTGCACAAAAAATCCCTCGGGCATTTCTTCGTTTCCTCGACTAAATAATGACAACAATACACAGATGAAAGGTATTTTCTTCCTAAATGTGCATGGTCCTAGTAACTATATCTCTATTTTAATAGACAAGTAATGTGTTTTTAATTTTAAAATAAAATGTAATATTATGGCCCTATCACCAAAAAATATTTTAAAAAAATTACACGTCACACATAGATTTTTTTACACGTTTTTTTATTACTTACATCCTTTTTTTTACTTTTAGTGTGCTTTATGGTCACAGGAAGGCACTGCTTTTATATAGTGACAAGTCAAATTTAAAAAGAAGCCTCAAAATTATTAGTACTTATTACCAACTGAAACAAAATGAAAGAAACAGAAAAAAAGGGTAGGTATATATATGAAAAATAAAAATGGCATGATCTTTGCAAACCAACTGAAAAAATACTTAAATATATTTTTTATTAGCAAACATTTTTGTGGAATCTTTACTGAAAGAAGGGGCGGAAGTGCCATGTGACGACAGTTTGGATTTATTTAACAAAAATGAGGAACTGCCACCATTTTATGATGAAGAGTTATTTAAAAAGTAAGTAATTAAATTATCTTTTGAATCCCTGTCCTCTGACTTTTTTAAAGCAAATTTGATCAATTGAAATTTAAAGACAATATTTACAATAGGAAAATTTCGAATTAATAAATGTTTATAAGCAGTAATTAAAAACGGAACATTATAATACAATTTAGTCTTATACACTGGTTTCGCAATTTTTTCTTTCAAAAGTTTATTTAGTCATAATTATTGATTTTGAAATATTTAGCGTAGTAATTTTTTGACAATTATATTTTTGTCCATTGCTATTTTAGTTCTATTTTTTAGAGATTTGTACATTTAGCAAGAAACGCAAATAAGTGTTTAAAATTTAAAACAACTTAAAAAAAAGTAAACTACTTTTGGAAAATATACGTTCGGTATAATTGAAAATTATTTTTTTCTCATATAACATTATTTTTTACTACTTTAACATTTGCTATACTATAAAAAGATATTTTTTATTTTTTGCTAATTTTTAAAACCATTTGTCGTTTCTTAAATATCCTTGGAAATATTCGAATTTAATAAGTTTTCATTAATTTACCTATTTTTTTTCAAAATCTCAATATTATTTTAGGATCTTGCAGCACCAAAATGTATAGACAAAAGTATTAAAGATTGATTTCCTTATTTTTTGTATTTTTAGAGGACAAGATTTTTACCACAAACACATTTTTGCAATATTTTCCGCAAAGCTGTTTGGTTTAGTATCGGTTCTTTCCATACCTTCAATATTAAAAATTCTTATGCATACGAAAATGTCTGGTAGTGAACTGACGGCTTATAGAAGGTACACCGCCACCATTTTTCATATGACCGTTTGGTACGATTCGGACTTTAAACCTGGATCAAAGTAAGTTGTAGCAAAAAAATACATATATTGTAACATTGCTTGTAACATATTTAATATGCTTTCAAATAATTGTATTCTTTTGAATAAGTTATTAGTTTAGTAAATGAAGGGACAAAGCTGTAAATAACTCTGTACAGTTTTCCCTTGTGGCACAATTCTTAGGTCTTTGGGGATGCTTTCGAGCGAAAAAGTTTATCAACATTAACAGGTGGGAAAGGGCTAAAAATTGCCCCATAAGGCCCAAAAAATGGGTTTCCCGCTAATAACTGCCAAAATATGAGAATTGGAAAATTTTTGTTTAGACAATAAATAAAGATCGCCTTGTAGTCTACAAAAATGGTCCCTATATTTTTTTCTGAAAATCTATAGTTTTCGAGATACCGGGACCCAAAATTCTCATTTCAGCTACCGCTCTACCGCTAGAATGCAGATATCTTCATGGATTCACTTATAAGCGGGCGGACAAATTGTTCCATTTCTCGGGCAATAATGTACATTTTTTAATAATTCAAAGTTCATAGAAATGAGAAAACCCGTACCTATCATTGCATATAAGTTTGGGTCCATTCTGATTTTTCTACAATATTAAAAAAGGGGTTAAGGTTTTTTTTCATTAATTTATTGATATTTTTTGAAAAAATGGTTTCTAATTAACATTTATTTTTTATAATTAGACCTTGATAAGTGTTCAATGATCCTAGAAAATTTCCTTCACCATTTTTCTTGCTCATCTGCATTTTTTAGCTTACTAACACATCTATCCAGTATGGAAGGTTATGGATTTTTCGGCCGTTTTTGCGAAAAATATTGGTGATGCGAAAAAAATTGTAAGGATCATTTTTTTAGGTTTCGAGGTAATTTTTCAATTCCCATATTTTGGCAGATATTCGCGGGAAACTCATTTTTGGGACTTTGAGGGGCCATTTTCAGCGGGTTCCCACGTCGGAATCGTGATAAACTTTTTCTCGCTCGAAAGCATTTGCAGAGACACTAAGAATTGCGCCACAAATGAAAACTGTACAGATTTATTTACAGCTTTAGGTACTTTCAGGTCTTCAGTTATTGGACTATAGCAACAGATATGTCACTCTCCTAGCTTTCGCAAAACGCTAATAGCCTAAGAACCAGCGACTGACTTTAAATGTATTTGACCACGTCTACTGTTCGGAAATTTAATAATATATTACTATTATTATTGAAAAATAACAATGGCAGACCATTATCGCGCGTCTAACATCGTGGCAAACAATTATGAAGGTACCAAAAAATATAAAATTTTAAAAGTAATTGACCAGGTAGGTTCTTTATCCTGAAGAAAAAAAAACATTTTTTTGATAAACCTTGTATACGACTGGAAATTTTGACATCTGATAGTTGCATTTAAGGTTTTGGATCATGCAGAAATTTTTATAAAAAGTAACTTTTTTCGTTAACCTAATAATAATAAATTTTCCATATGGTGCCTACTTACGTACACACATTCACACGCATTACAACTTATACAACTGGTAATTTTTGACATTTGATGGTTACATTTAAGATTTTGTACCATGCAGAACTTTCTATAAAAAAAAAATTTTTTTCGTAAACTTATTAATAAGAAAGTTGCCCATATGCCGCCAACTTACGTAGACACACTGTATTAAAGGCAAGTCTGGTCAATTACTTTTAAAGTGTTATATTTTTTGGTGCCGCCATTATTACTTTTCAATAATAATAGTAATATATTATTAAATTTCCGAACAGCAGACGTGGTCAAAATCATTTAAAATCAGTCAAATTTCGATACCTGTCGCATCTGATTCAGAAGAGACAGCCACTCTGGATTTTGTGAATGCCCATTCCATGTATGGTGTATATAGAGGAGTTACTGTGAAAATATTCAGTTCTAATGAAATACATATGTGTAGCCGGTCACTGGCTCTTAGGCTATAACCAAAGACAATTGTAGTTAACTACAATTGTCTTTGCTATAACTTATAGCCTAAGCCTTTTTTAAATCAAAATCATCCGTCTTAGAAAACTTATAGCCTAAAAGTTTTCTTAGACGGATGATTTTGATTTAAAAAAAACTCTAAAAGGAATTTTGTCACAAAATCAAGAAGAAAACGTTCAGTATATTATAAATCGTTTTTATGGTAACATTAATTGTTGCATTAGGATTGTTAGTACTTTGACATAAAATAATATCAATGTTAATTTTTTTAATGCTGACCGGGAAATGTATTTTAGGGCACCGATTACGAAAATGGGGGTTAGAACTTGCAGCAATGGTCGGAACACACCTAAAATTGCAAAAAAAGCCCCTATATAGGGGTGGGTTTTAGAAAAAATTGACATTTCGCAAACTAAGCTATCTTATATGTTTTTGGGTCGCTGATTTCGAAAATCGGGGTGTCGAGACGGGAAAATTTGTGTTACACCCCCCACATGCAAGAAACACCCCTCCCTGGGTTTTGTTAAAAAATGAAATATAAAATTCAAAATCTAAAAATGGAATATATTTTTATTAATATATATGAAATATGACAAGTATAAAACTTTTTAAAAATATTACTATTCAGTTGTATTCAAATCCAGTCTAGGTATTTTGCATGCAGAAGTAATTTCTTCATCGTCGTCAAATTCTGTTGTTGCTTCGTCCCAATCAACTTCGGAATTTTTCTGTGAATCGCAAAAATCACTCGTATCCCGTTGATTTTCAGTTTCCTGAATCAATATTTCTGGCTCAAGCTCTAACTCCATTTCCTCTTCAAGGTCTTCGTCTTCATCAAAGTCTTAGATAGTTGATTTTTTCCAAAACTCACCCCTTGGGAGAGGTGTTTCTCGCATGTAAAAAACATATAAGATGACTTATTTTGCGAAACGTCAATTTTTTTCAAAACCCACCCCTTGGGAGGGGTGTTTCTCACATGTGGGGGGTGTAACACAAATATTCTAGTCTCGACACCCCGATTTTCGAAATCAGCGACCCAAAAAACATATAAGACGGCTTAGTTTGCGAAATGTCAATTTTTTCCAAAATCCACCCCTCTTTAGGGGCTTTTTTGCAATTTTAGGGGTGTTTCGACCATTGCTGCAAGTTCTAACCCCCATTTTCGTAATCAGCGCCCCAAAATACATAAGGGACAAGTGGTCTCGTCAAGTCCAGCGTTTCCCGACCTTTTACCGTAGTTTTCAAAGGACTATAATGCCGATGGGCGCTTTTTATTTTTTAGCGGTGAAAACTACCCTTTATTGCTAAAACCCATAAAACAATACATTAAAGCTTAAGTTGCGTAAAATTTGACTTAAATAAGTTGAAAATGTAGTATTTGGTTTTTTTAAAACATTATTTAAAATATTTTAGCCCCAAAAACCCAACCCCTATTATGATAAAAAAAATACCCTAAAAAATGAATATATAATCACAGTGTTTTTCATGAAAATTTGGGATTAGGGTTAACTTACCCTCCTCTGTATAATCTTCATTATGCTGAAGGTTGCTTTTTATTTTTTAGAGGTGAAAACTAGCCCTTATTCCAAAAACCTTTAAATTTTTCATATTAAAGCTTAAGTCACATAAAATTAGGCTTAGTAATTTTACGTAGAGATCGAACGCTGTTAGAATAACACCGATACGTCACGGTTTTATACGGGTTTGCCATATGAGACCGTGACGTATCGGTGATGTTCTTACAGCGTTCGATCTCTATCTCCCTTTGTTTTCGAGTTATTTTCAAGAAAAGGTAATTTTTTATTAAAATTCTTAAATTGTTATTTTAAAAGAGCATATTACCAATGACAGTTAACTGGAACTGATTTATAATTACAAATCCTCCAACTAGCTAACTCTAAAAAAGTAAAATGTTCCAAGAATTTTTGGGATGGTTATTTTCTTAAAAGCAATGAATTTAAATAATGATATAATACGCGTTTTAAAGATAATTGAAAAGTTTACAATCCACCAAATTTAAAATTAATATTCCATTTCGATCCTGCGACATGGCGCCAACAGACAAATAGTCTAAAAAATAGACAGACCGACAGATAGACGGAATTATAAAACCATGTTTTTCGTGATCTAGAGGTCCCAAAATGTGATTATCTGCAAAATCCTCGAGATCCATTTTTTTGCGATTACAGAACTTTCCTAGTTTCTACGTTACAAGAAAAGTCAAAATTAATAACATCATATATTTTAGATTATGGAGATCATTATGCGAAGTAAAAAATCTCCATAACTCAGCTAGTAATAAAGCATGCAAGGCAGGAATAAGCAGAATTTCCCAAAAGGATATGGCTTTAACCCAGTTTGGTTTTATGGGATTTCAGGTGATTAGAAGTAGACATTTTGGTATATATTCAGCAACAGAAGAAGAATGGCAAGCATTTATACATTTATGGAGGGTTGTGGGACATCTTTTTGGTATAGAAGACAGGTAAAGTTGGTACTGTTTTTAAAATGTTTTTTTTTGTTCTCTTTATATAATTTTAATTCAACTATTCAAAACTAACTAAAACGATTTGCCATATTTTTGCTGCAAATTATACTCAATCCTCCCGTTAATCTTCCTCTTCCAATAATTGCCTCTGTTCTCCATAAAATGTCCAATATCATTTTTAAAATCAAACAGATCAAGCGTATCCTTTCTTCTCTTATGGCCGGTTGCACCAACACTTTTTGCGACACTTAAGTTGTTCTTAAGCATTAACTGCCCCTTAAGTTTTAAATGTTTCTTGCACCAGCTGAAATTGGTCCTTAATGGGCCTTTAACTTTAAGTTTAGGATTTTCTGTACTTAATGATCCCTTAAGTAATTTGAAGTTGACATTTGACAAATATTTTGTTTATTGTTTAATTATTTTTCGTTTGTAGTTTCAAATAATTAATTTGATAAAAATAAATTATGTAAAAACGGAGTTTTTAAACAATGGTGTTTTGGATTGTGATATTTTAAATGCGATGTTAATTAGATTTTCCAGAAAAATGTAAAAACAGTAAATTTTTAGTACTTATGGCTTTTTTCAGGTTTATTTACCTTTTTTTTATTCTTTTGGGCATTGCTGTAATTTTTAAAAGGAACCGTTTTGACGAGATGGATAATCTTACATTTTTCAAAAGGTTCAAATTAACGAAGCCAACAGTGCTCAGCTTACTTGAGCAAATCGAAGATGAGCTTTAGTTTAAACATAACAAGTTTGTATTAGCTTTTAAATTTTAAGTATTTACTTGTAAATTAGGAATATTTAAATTTGTTTACATAAAATAATAAAGGTTTTTTTTTTAGGTATTTGTGTTTATATTACATATTGACAATAATTGTTCCCTTTCCATGGCCGTAAAGAAAGGCGCCCTTGATCTCTTTTTCCTATATTGTTATTAATTTTACAACAAAAAATCACAAACTAACGACTGATTTTGTATTATGTTGTCTATAAAATGAAAAAAAAAAGTTTTAATTATTTACAAAGATTCAAGTCGGATTACTGCTATCATTCAATGACACACAAGCTAGAAAAGGAAAGATCTAATATCAGTTAATTCTGATTATTCGCGTTGTAAAGACCAACAATAAAAAAGAACGATGCAACGTTGCCATCTTTCTAAGTACTCTTAGTTAAGTTGCAATAAAAATCTAATGGTGAAAGCGAAAACAATTTAAGTTACCCTTAATTTTAAGAGTTTCTTAATAAAGGTCTACTTAAGATACTTTTGGTGCAACCGGCCATTAATACCAAAAAATCGTCTGGGCTGGATGGCATACCAGCAATCGTCTTTAAAAAATTAAATATAAGCCGCTATTTTCCGTGGTGACTAGCGCCCTTGTAGCTAGTGGGCATGGCAGCTAGCGCCAGCAGCTAACTTCACTGCATGGTCTGCGTGTGGCCCAGAGGTCGCATATTTATTTATTTATTTAAAATTCGTTTATAGATCTTTACAAAAAGATATAAAACATGTCACAAAAAAAAACTGAAATAAAATAACAAAATACAATCTGTTCAACAAATTTCAAAACATCACAAAAGATAGAGTTGCCATTTTTTTCAGAAAAAACTGACGGCATGGGTCATACATTTCCTAAAAAAAACCGTTTTGACGTCATCCTATTTTATTTTGGATGGTGGGTCGCGACTTTTCTTATGCTGACTAAAGGCACGCCTGTGCCCTTTGTGATTTAATTGCACTAAAGATTTACGGTGTTAAGTGAGGTGATTCAAGATTATCTATTTATAAGAAAAAGGTGGTATCTAAAGCAGTGAGGCAGATCATCTTTATACTCATAGATGACGCCACATAGAATATAATATTAGGATATCACAGCTTATACATATAAACTGTATAAGCTGTGATATTATCATACAGAAAGTCAGAAGTTAATTTATTATTATCTTTATTTATTTTCTGTTTGGATAGTAGTGAATATAATATGGATAAAAAATAACGGACAAGGGACTGAAACGGACCGGACAAACGGACGGTTTCAAAATAACGGACTGTCCGTTAGAAAAACGGACGTATGGCAACCCTACAAAAGAAAGAGTGTCATGTCACTTCATCCGAAAGGAACTCGTCTATGGTGTAATACATTTTCTCTTTAAAAAACAATTTAGTTTTTCTTCTAAAATGCCTATATTCAACTTGCTGTCGAAGAACCTTAGAAAGGTGGTTATATACTCGTATGCCCATAAGCATCGGACCTTTGTGGACCACATCATACTGTGATTGTGGAAGCACTAAACTTGATTTATTTCTGGTGTTATATGTGTGAGTGTCTGCATGTGCAAGCAGTGAATTCATGTTTCGAAACACATGGCATGCTGCTTCTATCATATAAAGGCATGCCAGTGGCATGATCTGAAGTTCTCTAAACAAACTTCGACAAGATTCCCTTTTTGATTTGTTAAGCATAACCCTAACAGCTCGTTTCTGACACAGGAAAACACGAACAGCCTGCGGCGAACACCTCAGCAAAATAGAGAGATTTCAATTGCTGCACACTCAAAACAGGTCTTAAGCACCTGATCTGAAAGATTGCCGTATTAATTTTTCCTAACAGTTTATCAGTGTGGATTCCCCAATTAAAGGTGTCCTGCAACCATACTCCCAAGAAGCGCGCATGATCCTGTCTCTTTATTATTGCTAGTTGCTGCATCCTTATTTCCGTAATGTTAATTTGCCTTTGCCTGTGATGAAATATCAAAAATTGCGTTTTCGATGCATTCAAGAAAAGCCCATTGGCAGTAAACCAATCCACAAGCTTTGAGAGCATTTTTTCACAGGATTTGGTGGTTTCAGCTGAATCCTCAGAGACTAGAATTGTTGCGTCATCAGCGTAAAGGGTAATTTTGTAATCTGACAACGAAGTGACAAGATCCGCTAGGTACAATGAAAACAGTATTAGGGTTAATATTCCTCCCTGAGGCACTCCCATCTCCACTTTAAGTCGTTCCGATTGAAAAGTTTGAAATTTATAGTTTTCATTGTCACGAACTTCAGTGTATTGCTCTCTATCGTGCAAGTATGATCGGAACCAGTCAAGAACCCTGCCTCTTATTCCACATGCTTCGAGCTTCCTAAGTAGTCTGTCATGAGGGACACAGTCAAAAGCGCGACTCAAGTCACAGAAAATAGCCACCGGACAGCGCCCATTAGAGAGGTCATCCAGAATACCACTATAGAGCTCCGTCGAAGCGGTCTGCGTACTCTTGCCTTCACTATAGCCATGCTGTTCTTCAGGAATTAGTTTGTATTTAGTGCAAGCAACAAGAAACAGTTCAACTTTTCCAACGATACAATACTCAAAAACCTTTGAGATCACAGACGTAATGGATATTCCACGATAACTCTTTATGTTGTTCTTTGCAGCATTTTTGGGAATGGGAACCACTCTCGACAATTTAAGAGAATCAGGAAAGACACCGGTTTCAAGAGAGGTTTACCAGATGAACCAATGGAGTAACAAGTTTAGGAGAAACCTCCTTTATTATTTTGAATGGCATTCCATCAGGTCCTACAGAGGGTTTATTTTTTATTTGCGAGAATATCTTAAACATTTCAGCCTCTGCAAAAGGAATAATCACCATTGTATCAGGATTGCTACAAATTCCGCATAAATTAGAGTGCGGATTACTTCCTGAAATTTGTTTAGAAATAACTTTTGGTTCTTCTATAAAATATGTATTAAAAAGATCTGCTATTTCTTTTGGAGAATCTATTTTTGAGCCATTGTTGTCAAGTTCAATGTTTGTTCTACGAGTTGGTTCGTTATTTCGTAATTTATTGATTATTTCCCACGAAGTTTTATTCTTATTTGTTGATTTCTCCATTAATCTACTAAAATACTCTCTTCTTTTAGTTTCAACAAGTTGTCTATGTTGTTTTTTCTTTGTCCGGTATATTCTAGTTAACTGAGGGTGTTGTTTCTTCATAATATAAAGATCTCTTAGGGACTCACTAGACTTTTGCATTGAATGATCAAAAACCTTGACTTTATTTTTTGTTCTTTGATTTATTTTTACAAGAGGAAAGGAAGATTCAAAGTAGTCCCGTAATCCTTCATAAAACAGATTAAACTTCCTATTGAAGTCGGACTCACTATATACTTCCTGCCACACCTCCTCTTCTAGAAAAGATTGAAATCTTGATTTATTCTGCTGACTACTACCCTACTACCAGGGTTTCGGAGATTAATTTTTATCCAAAACAGTGTTGCCAGATCTCCTGTTTTAACAATAATTCATTTTTAAAAAGCACAATTTTAGCTACAGAATTTAAATACCTAAGCGACCGTCTCCCAAAACCGTTTTAATTCGAACTTGTTAAAAAAAAAACTGTTCTTTTAAGCCTATATTAAAATTCACTATTTAGATTGTCAAACTGACATTCAAGCAATAAATTAAATGTTTGCACAACTAACGCTAAAAGCAATATTTTACTTACTAATAACGCGACCTCAAAATTAAACACTTCCCACATATTCTATAATTCTAACCAACAATAAAAAAAATTACTTTTTCTGATCATAAAGCCAGTTGAACAATGGGTTCGCAGAACTGTCGGCTGTCTAAAACTTAATCAAATCTTTACGTATTTAAACAATAAACATAATTTTTCCCATTTTAGATTCAATCTTTGTAGAGGCTCAGTTGCAGAAACAAAAGCAATATGCGAAAAACTTGCTAAGGAAGTCTTTCTCCCAAAAGTTACTAAAAAGGACCCGGACTTTATAAAAATGACCAAATACCTGGTGAATGGGTTATGGGCAACTCAACCCTTGTTAAACTTTAATGTGGTCATGTATTCCTTAAATTTGTTGCTTATTAATAATTTTCATTCAAATAATAATGAAAATAAGGAATACAAAAAGCTGACATTTTGGGAAAAATGTATTTTTTATTTTGCTGGTCTTGTATTTTATAGTTTAAGATGGGCACCTTTCAGGTGGTACCATAACCATACAAAGTATAGGGACTTATGGTTGATAAAAAATTTTCCTTTCTTAGCATACTATCAATTTGGATTTAAAAAATCGCATGTAAGAATATTGGACAAAAGTGAATAAATAGAATTTATGGTGTGCTAAAAGTTAGAAAAATTCCTTTCTTTAGAGATGATTTAAAAAAAAAACAAAAATAAATTATTTTTTTTATTTCTTAACTGTTTACGTAGTTTATTTAGGACTAAAAAGATTTTTTATACGTTATATAATATGGACATATATAAAATTAGATGTTTTCGACACCATGAAATTTTAGCAAAAAGTTTTATATTGCAAAAATTAATAATTTTTAAGAAAAAATACTCTAATGCAATAAAGCCTATTTTTAACCGATTTTCAAAGAGTGAAATGTATTTTTTTATGGATGCTCCAACATAAACTGTTATTGGACAAAAAATTATTAATATTCCACTATTTGTTTTATAGGTAAATTTAAACTTCCAAGGCGATGCAATTATACTTTTAAAAACTTCGTATATTTCCAATTTTGAGGTGCTCAGAGCAAAAGTGGCCTAACCCACAAATTGCAAAATTAAATTAATTACAGAAATGAATAGTTTATGATGCAAACTTTCGGATAAAAATGGCATATGCGGCCTTTAAAGTGTTGACAAGGATCGTATAGACCATTTTTATCCTAAATATACGTTATAAACTTTTAATTTCTGCATTTAAACTCAATTATACCTTAAAGATATCAAAAATAAAATGTTTAAAGAATATGTATTTTCAATATAAATTAAAAAAGTACACATTTAATTATGTTAAATGTAAAAAACATTGTTACTAAAAGTAATGTATAAAAATTCCTAAGAGGTAATAGATTTTTTTTTTAATAAATAGAAGAAACACAAAAAATTACTTATAAGTAAAAAATATAATCTACTATTTGATTTTTTTACTTAACTTAAAATTTGTAAATTTAAAGATTTTAAATTATTTTTTATAGATTTTATTGTTTTTTTTTGGTAAAACAATCACAATTCATTCTGTTTCCTTTATAAAGCTTTAACTGTAAAATCAGATAGCTGGTTATTACTAGCAAAAATGATATTTTATAAAAAGATAATAGTAAAAAAAATCTTCCAAAGTTAGTCTGACACTGGGTTTGTAAAGAAACTACAATACTACTTTAAATAACAAAGTTTTTTTCCTTCAGTACCTCATATCTCTACAAAGGTCTTATTAAAAAATATATAAATTTTAAATTGCTACATAATTATCTTCAAATTTCGCTCTCTAACCTTCAGTTTCATTCGAATTTCAGTACTAAATGTTTTGTTATTTTAAAATTTGACACCAAGTTAACTACCAGTGACAGTACCAATTTAAAATGAATCATAAAACAACTTTGTTCTCTAATTGTTTTTCTTTGATATAAAAATATTAGGTTGATCTTTACTTTAATAGAATACTTAGTTAAAATTGCTTAAGTGCTTCCTTCTCAGGAAAATTATTATTTTGCTATTAGTGGGTTAATTTTCTTTTACAAGCTGGCAGGCTATATGGAAAGCAAGGTGCTTTAACTGCACTACTAAAATTTCAGTAATTGCATAAAGAAATTTAAAAATGTCCTTTGATATAAGCACCCTTAATTTTTTTTATAAAATTTAATTTTGGGATTTAATTAGGAAAAAGGTCAAAATTTTTTTAAAATTTTTTTAAAAAATTTTTTATTTAATTAAAAAAATGAAAAAAGTTTTTTTTTTCCTTTTACAGATTTTTTAATTTGTTATTTTAAACTTTTATCGGTAAAACCCATTGGTTTGTCCACTGGAAATTTAAAAAATTTTTTTAAAAAAATTTTTAAAATTTTTCTTCCACCCCAAATTTTAAAATTTTTAAAATGCTTATTAAAATCTATAAATTATTTTAACTTGTCAGTTATCTTCATTTGTTAACAAATTGGCACCAACAAGTGATTACGTATAATAAGAAGCTTGAATAAAATTTAGAACATAAATTTAACCATGGTGTGGGTCGCTTTTCACCCAATGGCCATCACCAACTGCCCCTGTTATTTATTTGATAAAACCTTATATATGCTAGTTATACCTGATATATTTTTATAAATTATGAGTTTAATAAACTGTCCTACATCATATTTCTATTTGCTGTATGACAATTTGGGTAATTTGTGAGTTAATAATACAAATGATATTATGTATATCAAAATAAAAATAAATACCTGTTATAAAGCTTGTTTTTATCACAAAATATGCTCCTGTCATAGATGGACAAAATGACATAATAAAAATTTGATTAATTTATGGAAGCCAATAAAGGAAAGATATCTTTTATCAATGATTTACTAAATTATTTGTATTTAACTTCGTAATAGTAATTCAATAAATAGATTTAACATTATAAATTCTAATGAAAGAAATTAATGTAATTATTAATTACAGTAATTTATTTACTTACTGACAATATAGAAAAATCTTATAAAGGTTTTTTATAATCTATAAAGAGTATATAAATAAACTTATACAAAAACATTACTTAACAATTATCATATTGATAGTATAGGTCCTCTAAGTTTAATGTAATAATGTCACAAAACAAAATAATTTAATCCTGATGCGAAGAATAAAATTTAGAGCTATAAATTGGAGATACAGTATTACTACAAAATCTATCAGAAAAGGATCTGTTAACCTGTTGCCTACTTTGTATAACTTTGTCATAAAACCTTGACAACTTTACAGCATTTGATGTACCTGCAGCCAAATACCGAGATTGTCTACAATCCAATAATATTTCTTCAGCATTGTACTTATATCTAAAACTCTGGTTGGATATATTTGACCTTTTATCGTCTACCTGGTCTAATTTAGTTCCTATAACCAAAATTGGCATTAAATTGTTAGCACCTAATAATGTCTCTGCATCAAGATCTTCTGTTTGAGAAGTTACATATGATAGACTAGCTCCTTCATTACTTCTATCTTTATTTAAAAGTTCCTTAAGCCACTTTTGCAAATTTTCCTCGCTCCTCTTATTGGTCAAATCATGCACAAAAATGACTCCATGACAGGGATTATAAAAAACTGCCTGCATTTCTGTGATTTTTACTACCTCCTACATCCCAATATTCTACAAAAAATGTCTTTTGATCTCTGGTTCCTTCTTTATACTCATGTAATCTCACTTCAACGGAACACCCTATAGTCCAACTAGGCGATTTTATGGGTTCATTATGGGCTGCTAGATGAACAAAGGACGTTTTGCCTACACCTGAATCTCCTAAAACCATAATTCTGACTCGGTCTATGGAGGACATAATTTTTAAATTATTTGACAAAATTTACCATTTTTGAGGTTAGGACAACGTCATCCATTTGACTTTGACTTATTGACTTTGGACCTGTTCCGAAATTAGCTTGCTGCATATGGAGCACAGTTACCTGGGTTCTAAATTTGCATCGTGCACTCTATGCAAGCTTTGGCGTGCTCATTTGCTACGGGTCGTAGAAAGCTCGAATATTGCACCAAACGCATCTGGTTGAGACAGCGGAAGTTCCTGCAATGATCTCATCTGTATAAAAACAAAAACGGCTTCTTTTAGAATGGGGGTATCTGAAAACGACGAAATAACCACAAAACAACAGCCCTTTAGAAAATTCATTTAAGAAAAAAGTGCCTTAATTAGCAAATAGGTTTTTTAAACCGATTATTATAATGATATCAGTACGAAAAGGAACGAAGAAGGGTGTTGTTATGGAGTATGTAAGAGTGATACACGCTATAAATTATTTAAATACAATACAATTTAATCAATATAAAAAAGATATGTGGTAGGTCTAATTAGAATAAAATTTTAGATACTTTTTTTTATAGTAAAGAAGTAATGATGCCTAACCTCTCAATTAGCTCACCTTTTTTCTTTTTAAAAGTCCATGACATTTAAGCTACCTTTTTTAAATTTCGTACAATTATGGGCAACTGAATTATAAATCAGTGAGCACCATCAACGATTTTTTCCAGTAAATGATTTAATTGGGGAAATAATACTGCATTCCCAGCCATTGTCGATCAAAACAGTACGAAACTTTTGAATTGCCGCTTTTTCAACATGGCGACTGCGCTTGCGCTTGTCACATGATGAAAAGGCCTATTGTTAATTGTGGCTTTAGTGCGTCAAGCTGTCAGTTAACAAAAGGAAACGGCATTTCTAGCTGCAACGATTGATGTGCTTTAGGTCAAAAACGAAACAGGCCCTTTGTCGGGCGGAAGATATAGTTGGATCAGTATAAAAATGAAAATTCTGCTCTCTTTGAAAAGAAAAAAAAACATGAGAAGTAGCTAAAGGCTTGATTTAAACTGGCCACCTTTGACTTTTATACAGTGCCGCTTTCCGTACTGGTTTGTAAAAATAGTCCATATAAATCGCAAAGGCGGCCGACAGTTCAAATTAAACCTTTTAGGCTACTTTTTATGTTTTTTTTTTAAGAGCACCGAATTTTCATTCTTATACTGATCCCACTATACATTATTCATCCTCTTTGCTACGAGGTAATTTGCCAGCATGGTACATCGTATCAAGTTAAGCAAACGGCGACCCTTCCGCTCTGTTTACTTCCTAAAGAAGATTACTTCCATAATTGTCTGCTAGAGGCAGCCTAGCCTCTTCGCCGTGCTAACAAAAAGAAGAAATGCAGTATAACCTTTATCTCTCTCTTTACGTTGTACCATTGTACCCCGCCCAAAATCAGGCACGTGAGGCCAGAGAGGAAGGTTATACTACTAATCTTTCTTTCGTTTGTTCGCACGGCCAAGCTGCAAATCTGCCTCTAGCAAGTATATGCTCGTAGTTTACACCAAACCTTGGTTTTAAGCCAAACGATGGAATTGTCTCTGACATGTGCTGGCAACAGACGCCTGGAGAACACCGAGTCATTTAATTGATAGCAAGAGCTTATCACAAAATACGAAAGGAAAATAACTATCAGGATCAGTTCCTTTTTGACCTCCGATCAGTGAAGTGCTCGCGATAAAAAACTACATAGTTTTTTCCGGGAAGGCGGCTAAAGGCGCTGTATCAACAGCTTTTGCCATCGGGGATCAAGGAGAAACTCAAATCAAACGATGGAGTCCTTCTTCTGGGGCTAAGCGCTGTGAACGAAGATTCCTATACCTGTTCCTTTCTGAGGGCCCCACGCACGAAGTATTTTCCTAATGGCGGATGATGGGTGCGCGCTCAGCAGGGAGGGGCAGTACTGACAGAAAACCGTTATGCGTGATAACAGAAGCAGTCTCTGGTCGGATGGCCATTGTTTGTGCCCTGCATCGATAATTTTTTTTGTCAAGAATTTAAGTTTTGGAAAAGTTCGGAATTTCGGGGGTTCAGAACCCGACTATCCAGAAGGTCCATCTACAAAGCCTGGGAAAGCTCACGTTGATAACAACGTGTGTCTGGAAAGGGGAGACCTGGCTGAACGTTCACCAACGGAGGCCACTGGCTGAACGTTCACCAACGGAGGCCAAAAAAAGTGAAAGCAAAGCAAAGCAAACTATCAAGATCAAGCAAGCAACTAACCTAAATGTTTTAAACACAAAATACGAAAGGGAAAAGGTGGGAAAAAGTTTTAAATCCTAATATTTTGAGTAGGTACCGATGTACAAATTTTGTTAGTTCCAAACGTTAAGCGCCCACTCATTATCCTATAGAAAAAAGCCATGTTCCAACAGAATGAAAAATGTTAATATGAAAGAGCAAATAAAAAAGAAAGTTGCCTCTCTTGCAAAATAACATCAGTTTTTTGCCTTGTGGGAATAGGTGGCTATTTAATTAATACTGCTAGAAAATATCAAGGAAATTCCAAAGCATTTACAATGCTACTGGGAGCTGGTACGAATGAATACATGTTGTTTAAAAAAATACCTACAATTTAAAAATATTATTTTTAGGATCAATGTTTCTAGGAATAGGAGAAATATTTAATAAGAGCCCTTTTAGAAACCAGGAACCAAAATAAGTTTGGTAATTGTCTCGAAAGTTGCCTCCTCTGCGATTTTGACCAAATTTGGTATACGGGGTTTTTTTGGGGCGCTGATTACGAATCTGCAAAATTTTTTTTTCGGCAACGTTTCGTTTACGAGATATTCATCATCAAAGTTAAAAATCAAACTAACCTAATTTTCACTATATTCCCCCTTCTTTTTGTACAAAATTCTTGATTGTTACACTAAACTGGCACACAATATTTTATAAACACCTTTTAAAACCTTGTAATTTTATTTATTTTACACCTTTTTTCCATTAAATTGCGAACTTTGAAGTTCAAAGGCAGCAGCCACAAAAAGGCTAGTGTATACATGGTTACCTACACCTTGCGGCGTATGAAAATGGAGGTTTACAATTAAATGGAAAAAAAATGTAAAATTAATATAAAAACAAGTTTTTAAAAGGTGTTTGTGAAATATTGTGTACCAATTTGGTGTAAAATCAAAAATTTTAACAAAAGAGGAGAAATTAGTGTAAATAAGGTTAGTTTTTATTTTTCAACTTTGATGATGAATATCTGGCGTTGCCAAAAATTTCGCAGATTCATTGTCAGCACCCCAAAAATCCCGTATATAGAACTTGGTCAAAATTGGAGAGGGCCTTTGAACAAATTACCATAAGTTTTTAATAGAAAAAAAGAAAAGCACACTTTTTTAGATTTATTTTTTTACTGTTAAATGCATACAAATCCTTTTTCATTACAAATACAAATAGTTTATATGAAGTAAACTGGGTTTTCATTTCAAAAAGTACAATATATCCTGTAGTCTAATTTAAATTACTAGACAACAAGTGACCAGATTACCACAGATTCCAAAACAGTGTTCACATATTCAACATATTAACCATTGAAAAAATATATTAAGATTTTTAATGAGTGTTGCCACCTGTGGTGGCTAAATCATGATTAGGTACATCTTGTAATTTCAGATGGTTTTATGTTCTAAAAGATTAGCATCAGATAATCCACTAGAATGTATCTCAATTGTCAATGGTGTATAAATACCCCTCAATACAAAAAAATGGTCAATTAATACATATTAATATGCAAGTACCATAAGAATCTATCATGTAAAAATAAATAATGCAAAATTGTTAATTCACTATATTAACATTTCCAACTTCAAAAATTAAAGAATAGTTTTGAACAGTTTTTTTTTAAAACCTCCAAGAAAGCTTGCTTTTTGAGACTCTAATATCACCAAAATGTACTGCTAAAAAAGAATGAATAACCCATCTTTGAAAAAAGTTTTAAAAAAGGCTATTAATATGAGGTTATGAAATTTACACATGAAGTATTAATGTTTCCATTTTATAAAAGACATAATTTAAGTATTATTATAAACCTTATCGTCCAACTTTTCCAAGTTTGGTGTCAGTTTTTGGATTGGCAGTCACATTTTGTACAGCTACAATCAATTCATTTGCTTTAGTTTGTAAGTCCCGAAGATCATGAATATAGAGCATGCGTAAAATTTTTGCTGCTTGATTTAGAACAGGGTCATTTAGGTCAAAACCTAAATCAGTATCTTGGAAGGGAAAGGGAGTACCCTAAAAAAAAATAATGTTTAATATAATGTATTTTGTAAAAAATTGTTATTTGCAAGAAACTCCATATCACTAAATTGTACTAAAAATCAATAATAATATACAGTTAGTGCTGTTTCTTACTATTTATAAGTTACTCCGTTTGTACTGGGCCTGTTGTGGGCCCATAGTTTAAGAAATATAAACAGTTCGTCATCATTTATTACCATTAATAAATTGGTGAAAACAGAAAACTACAGTGAATGAAAAATTGCGATAAAGGCGCTACTGCAATTGGATGAACTCTGGGGTATTGCTGATGGTTCCAAAGAGGATAAAAAGAGAGACCAAAAAGCTCTTTCAAAAATATATTATCAGTTAATAAATAAAATTAATTATACCTTAAAGATGCTAAAACAGGTATTTAAAGATTCAGGTCTCACTAGCAGGGTGGGCTTATTATGTACCTTATGTAGTACTCAATTAGTACAGTGTTAAACATCTAAAGAATATTGTAATACAATTGTTTTAATAGCTAACAACCTAAATTAAATCCGGGTTTTTAAAGTTATTAAAAATTACTGGAAGATACTATTAAAGTTAAATTATTGCAAGATGTGAAATCAGGTGGTGAATCAAAAGCCTTTTAATCAAAATTAACATTTTAC
>JAHBCN010012558.1:0-5000 GCA_019359885.1 Listronotus oregonensis
ACGGCACCACACCCAAAGGAAAGGCAGCAGGCGCGCAAATTACCCCCCCCGGCAGGGGGAAGTGAAAAAATAACGATCGGGACTCACCCAGGCCCCGTAACCCGGAATGAGTACACCCCCCAAACCCTTTCGCAAGGATAAATTTGGGAGGGCAAGTCTGGTGCCAGCAGCCGCGGAAATTTCCCCAGCTCCAATAGCGTATATTAAAGTTTTTTGGGTTAAAAAGCTCGAGTCAATTTGTGTCTCGCGCCGCCGGTTCATCGTTCGCGGTGTTCCCGGCGAGCCCGGGGACGTCCTCCTTTTTGGGCGGGGGTTCCGCGGGGCCCAACTCAACCCTGGGGTGCTCTTTACGGGAGTGTCGGGGGGGCCCCACTTTTACTTTGAACAAATTAAGGGGCAAAGCAGGCTAAAATTCCCCTTTGAATACTGTGTGCAGGGAATAATGGAATAGGACCTGGGTTTTCTATTTTGTTGGTTTTGGGAAACCCCCGGGGGGTAATGATTAATAGGAACGGATGGGGGCATTGTATTGCGACGTTAGAGGTGAAATTCTTGGATCGTCGCAAGAGGACAGAAGCAAAGCATTTCCCAAAAAACGCTTTCATTGATCAAGAACGAAAGTTAGAGGTTCGAAGGCGATCAGATACCCCCCTTTTTTAAACCCATAAACGATGTCAGCTAGCGATCCGTCGGACGTTCCTCCGATGACTCGACGGGCAGTTTCCCGGGGAAAACCCAAAAGTTTTTGGGTTTCCCGGGGGAAATTATGGTTGCAAAGCTGAAACTTAAAGGAATTGACGGAAGGGCACCACCAGGAGTGGAGCCTGCGGCTTAATTTGACTCAACAGGGGAAACCTCACCAGGCCCGGACCCCGGGAAGGGATTAAAGATTGAGAGCTCTTTCTTGGATTCGGTGGGTGGTGGTGCATGGCCGTTCTTAGTTGGTGGAGCGTTTGTTTTGGTTAATTCCGATAACGAACGAGACTCTAGCCTGCTAACTAGGCGTATTTTGACATCCTAAAGGCCCGCCGGCTTGGGGTTCCCCTTCTTGTGCGGGGTTTTTTCTGTCGGCGTAAAAAAACAATTTTTCTTAGAGGGACAGGCGGCTTCTAGCCGCACGGGGTTGAGCAATAACAGGTCTGTTGCCCTTAGATGTTCTGGGCCGCACGCCCCTACACTGAAGGAACCCAGCGTGTCCCCCCCCTGGCCGAGTGGCCCGGGTAACCCGCTGAACCTCCTTCGTGCTAGGGATTGGGCTTCTTTTTCCCCCCATGAACGAGGAATTCCCAGTAAGCGCGAGCCCAAAGCTCGCGTTGATTACGTCCCTGCCCTTTGTACACACCCCCGTCGCTACTACCGATTGAATGATTTAGTGAGGTTTCCGGCCGATACGCGATGGCGTTTCGGCGTCGTCGATGTGTCTGGGAAGATGACCAAACTTGATCATTTAGAGGAAGAAAAAGTCAACAAGGTTTCCGTAGGTGAACCTGCGGAAGGATGGGGCCCAGTGTTTTTTACCATTCGATTGGTAAAGAAAAACACGTCTGTTAGACTTTTTTTTTATCGAACTAAGCCGTCTGGGTTTCATCGAGTCGCATCACTTTGAGCTCGGAATGATAAAAACGCGAACACAGCGTTTGGGGAAAACGTAAACAACGACTATAACGCCGTCGACCGCCTTTAGCGGGTTGGACGAAAAACGCGTCGTTGAGTTTCGTCTGTCCCCGCGTGTCCGATGTCTCGTCGATGACGAAAACGATCGCTCGAGATAACGCACGGCGGGGGGCATACCTTCGACCCGGTCATACATATATACCGATCGATTGCGTGACCCGCCGTTGTCGTCAAAAAAAAAAAAACGGTTTTCGTATGGGCCCCGTAAAAGTTTTTAAACCCAAATACCCGCGGTGCCCCGTACGGGTGGGCCCAATTTTTTTTTATCTCCGAAAAGAAAAAAAAACGTGGTAAACATTGCCCGGGTACCTCGATTCGATCGCGTACCCCCTTTATTATTATTTTTTAATAAATAAAGGTGAGCGACGAGACACGAATCTAAGAAAAAATTTTTTGATTTCGAATCTCGATGGTTTTTTTTAAATGATATACGCCCGCCGTATCGGAGTCCGACTTTCCCGTTTTAAATAATTTATTACAAAAACAAAAAAAGAACTCCTCTACGGTTCCCCGTTTTTTTCCCTTAAAAAAAAAAAGGCCTTTAACCCGGCCCTAGTCGAACGCTTCCACCACCTTTGAAAAACAAAAGGGCCCGTTTTTTGTTCGCTGGTCAGGGCCCCCGGAACATGGCGTTTTTAAAAAAAATTATACACTTTACGTATTGTTAACGTTACCCTTTTCGAGGCGCGTTTAACGAAAAAAAAATGATTACCCTAAACGGTGGATAAATTGGTTTTTTTGGGGTCGATAAAAGAACGCAGCTAATTGCGCGTCAACTTGTGAACTGCAGGACACATGAACATCGACATTTCGAACGCACACGGTCCTCGGATTCGTTCCCGGACCACTCCTGGCTGGGGGTCGTATCTTTTTTAAAAAGACTGCTCGGTTTTCGAACGTCAGGGGGTTGGATGTTATACGCGTCGTTCTCGAACGGTCGTCGTCGTCATCTTTCGGATAGACACGAACGACGACCCGATACGACGCGACATTTTAAAAATGCAAAGAGCGACCGGATAATTTTGCTTTTTCCGTAAATTATCCGGAAAACAGCAAGCGTCGCCGTCGCGTTCGTCGACAAACAAACAAACAAACGAATCGAGTCAGATGGACAGACCGACACGGTCGTCGTCGTCTCGTCGCTGTTGTTATTGTCGTCGTTGTCGTAGCAAATCGTCTTGTCCGATATTTTCGAATGAAAAAACGGAAAATAGACGTCTGATCGCTCGAAACGCCCCCTTTCTGCTTATTATAGGCTGTTGAAATAATTTCGATTTATCGACCTCAAAACAGGTGAGACTCCCCGCTGAATTTAAGCATATTACTAAGCGGAGGAAAAAAAAACTAACTAGGTTTCCCCTCAGTAGCTGCGAGCGAACAGGGAAAAGCCCAGCACCGAATCCCGCGGCCGATACCGGGCCCCGGGGAAATGTGGTGTTAGGGGGGGGGTCCATTATCCCGAGATCATGCGGCGCGTCCAAGCCCTTTTCTTGAACGGGGCCACAGCCCATAGGGGGTGCCAGGCCCGTAGTGACCGCGGGATCGCGGGAGGATCTCCCTCAGAGTCCCGGGGTTTCTTGAGAGTGCAGCCCTAAGCGGGGTGGAAACTCCATCTAAGGCTAAATATGACCACGAGACCGATAGCGAACAAATACCGTGAGGGGGGAAAATTTAAAAGCACTTTGAAAGAGAGTTCAAAAGTACGTGAAACCGTTTAGGGGTAAACCTGAGAAATCCCAAAAGGGCGAAGGGGGAAATTCATTCGCGTCTCGCCGTCGGCGTGAGACGGTCGTGTGACGGAAGACGTTCGCGTTTTCCGCGCCTTCCCCTTTTTTGATCCGATAGCGAACGCGTGCACTTTTCTCCCCGGTAGGACGTCGCGATCCGTTGGGGGGGTTTTACGGCTCGCGGGTGGAGCCCCCCACACGGCTTGCCGTCGCGTCCGGACCCCCCGTGTCCCGGCTGACTCGCTCGACGGTATACGAAAGGTTTAAAAGGGCCCCTCTCGGGCGTTCGGCTCGTCGCAAGCGCGCCAGGGTGTGTCGGCGATCGGACCTGGTGCCGGTTCTGACCCCCTGGGACTTTTGGGGGCGAAGTTCTCGAACAGACCTTTGACCGATCTCGACGCTATAGCTTTGGATACTTTCAGGACCCGTCTTGAAACACGGACCAAGGGTCTAGCATGTACGCGAGTCATTGGGAATCACTAAACCTAAAGGCGTAATGAAAGTAAAAGGGCCGCCTCGCGCGGACTCAGGGAGGGCGGGCGGTTTACCCTTAAAAGTGGCCGCTCCGCACCCCGGGGCGTCTCATTCTCATCCGAGAAGAGGCGCACCAAGAGGGGTTTCACGCTGGGACCCCAAAGATGGTGAACTATGCCTGGTCAGGGGCGAAGTCAGGGGGAAAACCCTGATGGAGGTCCGTAGCGATTCTGACGTGCAAATCGATCGTCGGAACTGGGTATAGGGGCGAAAGACCAATCGAACCATCTAGAGCTGGTTCCCCCCAAATTTCCCCCAGGATAGCTGGCGCTCATTGCGTACGAGTCTCATCCGGTAAAGCGAATGATTAGAGGCATTGGGGTCGAAACGACCTCAACCTATTCTCAAACTTTTAAAAGGGTGAGATCTCCGGCCTTGAACTTATGGGAAACCGCGGGACAAGGATCGGGTGCCAAGGGGCCATTTTTGGTAAGCAGAACTGGCGCTGTGGGATGAACCAAACGTCGAGTTAAAGCGCCTAAATCGACGCTTATGGGATACCATGAAAGGGGGTTTGGGAACCAAGACAGCAGGGCAGTGGCCTAAGGGCGGAATCTGCCAAGGAGGGTAACAACCACCTGCCGGTTTCTAGCCCTGAAAATGGATGGCGCTGAAGCGTCGTGCTTATACTCGACCGTCAGGGGATGTGGGGATCGCGTGCGATCAAAAGAAGCCCCCGACAGTAGGAGGGTCGGGCGGTGAGCGCAAAAAGGGCTGGGTGGGGGCCCTCTGGAGCCGTCGGTGCAATCTTGGTGGTATAGCAAATACTCCAGCGAGGCCCTGGAGGACTGACGTGGAAAGGGTTTCGGGGAACAACCGTTGCACACGAGTCAGTCGATCCTAAGCCCTAGGCGAAAGCCGATGTTGATGTGGTGTAGAAATTTTAAAGAAATCGAGGTTAATTTTGAATTCGAATAATTTCGTACACACCCATTGGGCGGGGGAAACCGGTTCCTATTCCGGGAAACCCCCCAGCGGAACCGTCAAAAAATCGGGCCCTCGCAAGGGTTCGTCGGGGGAACCCAAAAGGACCCGGGAGCCGTCGGGAGATCCGGAAAGCTTTTC
>JAHBCN010012558.1:10000-26272 GCA_019359885.1 Listronotus oregonensis
CCTTACGACAAACATGACAATTTTCTATATTAGTTTGTTTTTTCCAAAGTCGCTTTACACCAACATAGCCTCGTATTTCCCTTTAATTTCAGCCTAGCTCCGGCAATTTTAAAAGGAACGAACTGCCTCCATCATTGGTTTAAAGTTAAAATTATACCCATTTGTAGTTACCTCATCAAGGTGAAAGAAGAAGAAGAAGAAGAAGAAGAAGAAAAAAAAACGTGCTTTTTCGATTATACTAAACACAAATAAACAAAAATGACGTCATTACAAATGGGTATAGTTCGCTTTATAAAAAATGTTGCGCCCACAGCTTATTTTCGCCAATCAATATTAATTAAATAACTGAATGAAGCGTCGACGAGTACGTCACACAAATACAAAAACTGCAATCGAAACCATTTCTTTAATCACATCCGTTTTAACAATTTGAAGAACCTCTTTTTACTTTCATATAAAAATTGCCTTAATCCCTTTATATAAAGTTTTCGTAAAACTCACATTTTTACACATCGACGGCTGAATGTTCAATAATTTAGTGTTAAAAAAAATAATAATAATAAAAAAATGACACTTAATGAACATGTGTTAAGTACGTATTAAAAATCTAACCTTCATTTTTAACAAATTTCGATCAAAAAACCAAAATATAAAATGTTTATCCGTTTCTTTTCAAAAAAACTTGTGGCTCTGAAAAGAACCGTTCTGTTTTTTTTTTTTAACTCTTTCCCAAACTTTACTTGGAACTAGTGTATTTGGTGACTGCTTTAGTTCCTTCACTGACTGCGTGCTTGGCTAATTCACCGGGTAATAAAAGCCTAACGGCCGTTTGGATTTCCCTACTAGTTATCGTAGATCTCTTATTGTAGTGCGCTAAACGGGAAGCTTCCGCTGCAATACGCTCAAAGATATCGTTGACGAAGGAATTCATAATCGACATGGCCTTACTGGAGATTCCGGTGTCCGGATGGACTTGTTTTAAAACTTTGTAGATGTAGATTGCGTAACTTTCCTTCCTCCTACGCTTCTTTTTCTTATCCTTTGGATATATTTTTGTGCTTTACCGGCCTTCTTGGCAGCTTTACCGCTTGTCTTTGGTGGCATGATTTGAAAATTACATTTACAGTCTAGACTCGAAACGAGAATGAAGCAAGCGACAAAATTTACAGTTATTTTATGTAACCCCGAACTCCCTTACTATGCCCGCCCACTAGTATTTTAAGGCATCAAGAGCTGTGATTGGTCGTTCGGATTATTATATAGACGAGGTTTAAGAATCAGGTTTTCATTACTGACAGTGTAGCAACTGAGTTCACATCGATTTTTATTACGATATTAAACAGTTAAACTTTAATAATAATGTCGGGTCGCGCAAAGGCGGAAAAGAAAAGGGGAAAGCAAAGTCCAGATCGAGTCGTGCAGGTCTGCAATTTCCAGTTGGTCGTATTCACCGTTTGCTTCGAAAGGCAATTATGCCGAAAGAGTTGAGCCGGCGCTCCGTTTATTTAGCCGCCGTCATGGAATATTTGGCAGCCGAAGTTTTGGAACTTGCGGGCAACGCAGAAAAGAGACAATAAAAGCCCACGTATCATACCCAGGCATCTTCAGCTCGCAATCAGAAACGACGAAGAATTAAATAAGTTTCTATCCGGAGTAACTATCGCTCAAAGGTGGTTTTTTACCCAACATTCAAGCAGTTTTATTGCCCAAGAAGACGGACAACAAACAAAATAAATATCTAAAATATTGATATCATAACAAATCGGTCCTTTTAGGACCACAATACTATTAATAAAAAGAATCGTCAGTAATATTCATTCCTTTGAATACAGATTTTTAGAGTGGATTTTCGAAAGATATAGATAAATAGTTTTCAGTTACGAACATTGTTCATAACTCTCCTTTATAACGCTATCACCAATTCTATTACACACGGACCATCTTTCTTTTATTTTTTATCTTAAAACATAAAAAAAATTTAGTCTATAGTTTTGTGGCGGATTCATCTTTAAGTAAAGTATATTTTCTTTAGATTGCTCAATTACATTTTTTTAATTTGTACGACAGCACCCAAAAAATTTTTATAAACATATTATCGACGTTCCATAATTCATTTAGTAAAACACACCTAATTTTAAATTTGCTTTTAACAACGATCTACTTTAAATTTTCCCAAAATTATTTTAAAATTATTACTATTTAAAATTTCTCCTTGGGGGGGAACCAAGTTTTCATTAATTTTTTAACCCCCCCAGAAATTTAATTACCTGGTTTTTTTATTTTTTTTAAAACGAAATTTCTTTAAAAAAAACTTTGTGGTTCTGAAAAAAGATTTTAAAAAATAGCGTAACATGCCGAAATCCTGTTTCCGTTAAAGGGAAAAAAAGTGCATTTATTTCTTCTTTTTTGGGGGTGCAGTTTTTCCTTTTGCAACAGGGATGTGTCGGCTTTGCTCGTGGATTTTTAGTTTTTTTCTCCTTTTCGTCGGTGACTGAGTTGGAGGAGTAGAAGCGACGGAGCTTTTTTCTGTTCGGCCATTTTATATTACGAATACCCTTTAAACAATTTTGCGAACGGTTTGTAAAAAATATGGGATAACTTACTCACACTGCAAATAATGTTAGAATGAAGTGCGGACCCATTTTTCAGTTTAACTATATCAAAAACGGACGGACGGAGGACTGAACGGTTTGCTCTTGACGCTGTACTTGGCCCGGCTTCGTTTTCCCTTTTTACACTTAGTCGCAATTTTTTTTATTTAACTTTTTTCAAAAAATTAAATTTTTTGAATAAATTGGTTTAATTAGTGCAGAACAACATTCTCAGTACTATAAATTTACACGTATATGTACCCTTTTTATAAGTTTATTGACGATTTTCCACTTTTAAATGTTAAAAAAGATAAGCGCTTGGGAATTTTTAAAAGGGAAATATTTTTTGTTTTCCCCATATTTTTTTTTTAAAAAAGTAAGAAAAATTTTTTAAATTGGCTTTTTTGTCACAATGCAGTTTGTTATATTTTTCCTACAATTATTTGCCCCATTAAATGTTTTCATTTCTTTTTTAAATAGAGAAAAATTATTAAACGCCCTTTTGTCATTACCTACTGACGATGATCAATTTTCAGTAGAAAAAAACCCTTTTGGGACATTTAACCACTAGTTTATATTTTGTTTCTTTGTTTTAAAAATAAACCCTTACACGATTATACTCTTTCCAAAACGTAATATAATTAGACGATTTTTAAACTAGATTTATTTCAGAAGATTTCAAAATTCATTTTTATCAACTTTTTTACGTTACTTTTTAATCATTGTTTAACCATTTAATTATTAAAATTTCCCTTTTGTTTCTTTTTTACAAATAACCTTAACGAAAACGAGAATATTTCTTCATTTTTTTTTCATCACTAAGCAACAATTTACAAAAATTGCAGCTATAGGTTAAAATTTCCCGTTATACAAGAAAAACCCAAATACCTTTCGTAAAATACTAAATTGAAACAATTGGTATTGTCGTTTAAATTTTCCGAATGTTGGGGTTTTACTGTCGACATAGGGAAAAAAAAGGGGAAAACATATAAAAAAAAAAATTTATTTTTTTTTTGCAAAATAACGTAAAAATGATTGTACTTTACACATCATAAAGTCGATGGGGGAGTGATGTTGCAAATTGCAATACCCACATACCACATGTAAATAATTTATAGTTATTTTTTCCTGTACAAATATAGTTTTCATATATATATATATATATATATATATATATATATATATATATATATATATATATATATATATATATATATATATAAAAAAACATATATATATATATATATATATATATATATAAAAACATACATATATACACAAAATACATAGACAAATAAATGGCCGTTACTTTTTTTATTTTAAACAGCTCAAAACTAGTACAATTTTTTTTTTAAATTTTTTGTGGTTCTGAAAAAAAACCCGGTTTTTTTCTGCCTTTTAAACCCCGGATTAAAGAGCGATCGGTGAATCTGTTTAACCCCCAAAAACCGTAAAAAGTACGTCCTTGACTTTTAAAGCATAAACAACGTCCATGGCTGTGACGGTTTTCCCTTTTTGGCATGTTCCTTTAAGTAACGGCATCTTTTAATAACTTTTTCCCAAAAATATTTTTAAAAAACACCACGTGTCTCTTCATAAATTAAACCAGAAATACGCTTGACACCCTCCTCGTCGGGCCAATTTTTCTTGATAGCAGGTTTGGGAAAACCCCCTGGATATTATCACGAAGAACCTTACGATGACGTTTGGCCCCCCTTTCCCCAAAACCCTTTTTTCCACCTTTTCCTCTACCGGTCTTTTTAAATTTTTGACAAACTAACGTAAAACACCTTTTATCCGTGAACAATTCAATTTGCTGCTGTCCAACATTTTGCATCGACTTTTGTTAGATTTTTAAGCTCCCCCCCTTTAAATTGGTTTGGACCAATAGGAGCCGCAGAACGACACAAAACCACATCGAAAATCTTGATCTCGGTTATTCGTATAGCACCCGTCGAACAGTCAGTATTGTTCCTTACGTGTCTTTATTTTCCGTTAAAATGGCTCGTACTAAGCAAACAGCTCGTAAACCCTACCGGTGGCAAAGCCCCAAGGAAACAATTCTACGAAAGCTCCCAAAAAAAGCCCCCGGGGCTACTGGAGGGTAAAGAAACCTCATCGTTACGTCCTGGGAAATGTTGCCCCTTTTGTGAAATTCGTCGTTATCAAAAAATACCGAGTTACTTATCAGAAAACTGCCTTTCCAGAGACTGGTACGAGAAATTCAAGATTTTAAGACCGATCTCCGTTTTCGGGTTCTGCCAATGGCTCTTCCCAAAAAGCTAGCGAAGCGTACCGGGAAAGGGCTTTTTTAAGACACCAACCTTTCGCCATTTTGCAAAACGTGTCCTATTATGCCCAAAGATATTCAGTTGGCCAGGCGTATCAGAGGCGAACGAGCATAATTTCATCACCATTATCACCGAAGGAAAATACAAACCAATCTTTTTAAAAAAAATAAGGTTCTTTTCAGGGGAAACCCCAATTTATTTTTCTAAAAATTGTAACATCTGTACGTTTCCTCATTACCAGTAATTTATATTATAATTTTGCCAAAAAAACCTGGCCGTCCTTTTTAAAAAAATTTTTCCCAAACATTAAACCACACAAAATTTTATAAACCGGGAATAATGATGGTCTCATAAAATCGTGGGAAAACGTCTGTCTGTTTTTTTTTCTTAAACAAAACAATTATTTTCTTTTTTTAAAAAATTTGGCTAATTGTAAAAATTTCCAATTTAAAAAGGGGATAAAAAAAAAAACAAGGGAAAATTATATACATATATAACTTTTTTTTTAAATTTTTTAAATTTTAAAAAAAAAATTTTAATAACAATAAAAAACAAAGTTTAAGTACATATGATAACCAATTAATTTTTAAAAAATAAATCAAATATATTAAGAAACAAAAAATACAAATTTCTCTTTTAAAAATTTCGTGGCTCTGAAAAGAACCGTTTTTTTTTTTTTTTTGTTTATTATATTCTTCTCCGTCTATTTTAGGGGAAATGGTATATTTGGTGACGGCCTTGGTTTTCCCTTTACTGACTGCGTGCTTAGCTAATTCACCGGGTAATAAAAATCTCACGGCAGTTTGAATTTCTCTACTTGTGATGGTAGATCTCTTTTTTATGTCAAAAAGAAGCTTCGGCAGCAATACGCTCCCAAGATACGTTTACGAAGGAATTCATAATTGACATGGGTTTGCTGGAGATTCCGGTATCCCGGATGGACCTGCTTTTGGGGAAATTTGTAGATGTAGATTGCATAACTTTCCCTTTCCCCCTTCGTTTCTTTTTTTTTGTCGGTCTTTGAAATATTCTTTTTTTGCTTTTTCCGGCCTTTTTTGGGAGCTTTACCGCTAGTCTTCGGTGGCATGATTTCGAACAAACACGTTTCAACGCCCCAAAGAATCAAAACGATAATGAAACGACCTACGATTTTTTAGCCCTTTTTTGTTAGCTAGAACTCCCCTTTCTATGCCCCGCCCACTTGTCTTTTTGAACGTCGAGTGCTGTGGGTTAAGGCCGCCAAGGCGGGGATTTATACAAAGATGGGGCAAACGTTGTTTTCAGTTCTGACCGTTCGGTTGCTGTGTGCAAAATCAAATTTTTTAAATTTTTAAAATTTAAAAATAAACAAACATTCAAAAAAGTCCGGTCGCGGTAAAAGGGGGAAAGGTTAAAGGGGAAAAACGAAGTTTTCGATCAAATCGGGCCGGTTTACAATTTCCAGTAGGCCGTATTCCCCCGTTTACTTGCAAAGGCAACTATGCCGAAAAGGGGAGGAGCGGGCGCTCCCGTTTATTTGGCTGCAGTTATGGAATATCTAGCTGCTGAAGTTTTGGAACTTGGGCCCGGGAATGCTGGGGAGATAATAAAAAAAAGGGTAATTCCCAAAGGGACCTTCAGCTCGCTATAAGAAACGACGAAGAATTAAATAAACTTTCTCAGGTGTTTTCCATCCTCAGGGGGGTGTTCTACCTAATATTCCCGTATTGCTGCCCAAAAAGACCGACAATAAAAAAAAAAATGATTCAACTTTTCCCTTTAAATTTGGGAAAAAATTACCAATCGGTCCTTTTTTGGACCCAAAAAACATTTTTGGAAAAAAAAAAACGTAATCCTTTAAGATTCGACTAATAATTTTTTTTTTAAAATTTAAAATTCAAAAAAATGCCATCCTCATTTTGTACTACAAAATTTTAAAACCATACACTTCAGAATTTAATATCGATTTTTGTGCACGTACCTTTCTCCTTCCACCTTCGAAAAGGGGGAGCCAAAGGGGAAAAATTTTTAAGAAAAAAGACCCTTTTTCGCCGCCAAATTTACTTTTAAAAAATTTTGGGAACGGCCATACCACGTTAAAATACCGGTTCTCGTCCGATCCCCCGAAGGGTTAAAACGTCGGGCGCGGGGTTTGTACTTGGATGGGTGGCCGCTTGGGAAACACCGGGGGTGCCGGTTTTTGCCTTTTTACTCCTTTTTTCAATCGAAAATCTTACTTTTTTATGATTTCGGTTTCTATTACTTCTTTTGCCTTTGATTACGACCATTCTTCCAATCGTCATCCGTCGTTTTATTTTCGACATTTTTTTTTTTTTTTTGGTCCCTTTTCTTCTCGTCTCGTCGCGTCGGGCAAATTCAGCTACTATTACTTTTTTGCCTTGCTCGTACCTGTAAATTTTTTTTTTCGTCTGTCCAGAAACTGATTAACTTTTGCTATTTTTCCCCAGTTCCTCTAATTTTTTTTTCTGATCACCCTAAAATCTCGTACTGATTTTTATTTCCCATTACCATTATTTTATCTTCTCGTCGCGTCGCGTACATTCAGCTACTATTATTTTTTTGCTTTCGGCCGTCTACTCGGTCAGCTACTATTACTTTTTTGCCTTGCTTGTACCTGTACATTTTTTTCGTCTGCCCAAAAAAATTGCTCGTTATTAATGATCAATTTTTTGCTATTTTTTCCCTTTAAATTTAATTTTTTTTTCTGATCACCCAAAAATCTCGTACTGATTGTGCATTTGCCAGTTACCATTATTTTTATTTTCGAATGTTTGTTTTTTTGTTTGTTTGATTGATGCCTTTTTTTCTCTGCCGCGCAATATTCAGCTTTTACTTTTTTTTACCTGGTTTTAAAATTACTTTTTTTTTTAATTTCGGTCAGTTACGCTAACCACTTTTCCGATCGCCTTAAATTTTCGTACTGATCGTGCATTTGCCAGTTACCATTACTTTTATTCGACCCGTCAGCTACCATTATTTTTTTTTTGCCTTGTTTGTACCTGTGTTATATCTTAAATTTGTTTTGTCCATCGAATTACTTTTTTTATTATCGATTACCATTTGGGTTCATTCAGTTCCGATCCCCCCAAATTTCATCCTAATGTGTATTTGCCAGTCACCGTTATTTTTATATTAGACTTGTTGGTTTATTTGACCCCCTTTTTTCTTAGTCGCTTCGCTCAATATACAGCTACTATTACTTTTACTTTCCCTGTGTACTCCGGCAGCCCTCTTACTTTTTTTTGTCATTCTAATACCAGCGTTACTTTATTTTTTTCTTCGGTCGATTCACTTACTATTACATTTTTTTTTCCCTTTTTTTTTTCCCAAAAAGACCCCTTCCTGTTTCCCCAGTTACTATTATTTTTTCTTTCGGTCACTTAAATTTTTTCGTGTCCGTCGTGCGTATACCAGTTTTTAAATTTTTTTTTTCAGTTTCCTTTAAATTTTTTTTTTTCGAAATAAAATAAACAAAAAACTGCCCTACGCAGATTTGCTATATCGCCGTTTGGCCGTTCGACGAAAAATTAATTACATCTGTTATCCTACATTTTTACGGTTGCGATTTAGGTACGTACATCGAAACGTCAACATCGACCGGGTGCAGTTATATGAGGAGAGACGTCGGCGGCCGAGCAAATCGAGTCTGCCGAATGGTCTTTCCATTTAGAAGTAGATCCCTTTGTCGCGGCTGCGGGTTTGTTTGTTTCTTTGAAAACAACGGATAAAAATATATAATATGAACTTTGGGATGGGTTTGGGATGATCGCTCAGCATCGTACGACGGACATTCACAGAAAAACTGCGGATTCGGTGAGCGTTTTACGTATCACGGTTCATATGCATTTAAACCCAAAAAATTTCATATTTAAAAAAAATATTTTTAAACCCTTTGCGATAACTCTTTTTTAAATTTCCGAGGGAAAATAAAAAAAGAAACGATCTTTCGAGAATCCCGTGTCGCTTTCAATCTAGCGAAGGGTGGGAGAGAATGTTTGAAGTTTTGCATCGTTCGGCGTTTTATGGGGCTGTACTCGTCGACTTTATGAATTTTAAAAAACAAAAAGACGACGGTCGCCTACGAGTCGAATCGATATATTTTAGACGACGCAGTTCGTGTTTAAATAAATAAATTTATAAAAACATCGACTGCGTTTTCATTATGTCTGTACAGCATGAACTTAACGAGTTCCCTTAGAGCGTGGCTTTTTGATCGGTTTTACCGCAATCTTTACGAAACATTTTACGCATTTTGAACCCGAGTTTTATTTCGTTTCGATATAAAAGTAAATAATTTTTATTTGGGAGACTGTTTTTTGTTGCAAAGTATGCATGACCGTTCGTCGTCCCGTCACGTCACGCCCCGTCGTCGTCGCGTACTTTCGTCGACAAGAAGAACAGCCCCCCTTGGTTGATCCTGCCAGTAGTCATTTTGGCCGGGTTTTCAAAGATTAAGCCATGGGGCTCGGGGACAAGCCAAAAATGAAACCGCGAAAGGCTCATTAAATCAGTTATGGTTCCAGATCGTACCCACAATTATTTGGGATAACTGTGGTAATTCTAGAGCTAATACATGCAAATAGAGCTCCGACCGGAGACGGAAGGAGTGTTTTTATTAGATCAAAACCAATCGGTGGCGGGCTCACGCTCGTCATCGTCCAACTTGGGACTTGAATAATTTTACGCTGATCGCAGGGTTTCCCGCACCGGCGACGCATCTTTCAAATGTCTCCCCTTATCAACTGTCGATGGTAGGTTCTGCGCCTACCTTTGGTTGTAACGGGTAACGGGGAATCAGGTTCGATTCCGGAGAGGGAGCCTGAGAAACGGCTACCACACCCAAAGGAAGGCAGCAGGCCCCAAAAACCCACTCCCGGCACGGGAGGTAGTGACAAAAAAAATAACGATGGGACTCATCCGAGGCCCCGTAATCGGAATGAGTCCCCAAAAACCCTTTCGCAAGGATCAATTGGGGGAAGTCGGGTGCCAGCAGCCGCGGTAATTCCAGCTCCAAAAGCGTATATTAAAGTTGTTGGGGTTTAAAAAAGCTCGTAGTCGAATTTGTGTCTCGCGCCGCCGGTTCATCGTTCGCGGTGTTAACGGGCTGCGGACGTCCTCCCGGGGGGCCCACCCGCAAGGGCGGCCCAACTCAATCCTGCCGCGGTGCTCTTTACTGAGTGTCGAGGTGGGCCGGCACGTTTACTTTGAACAAATTAGAGTGCAAAGCGGGCTAAAACTTCGCCTGAATACGGGGCATGGAAAAAATGGAATAGGCCCTCGGTTCTATTTTTTTGGGTTTTTGGGAACCCCCGAGGTAATGATTAATGGGAACGGAGGGGGGCTTTCTTTTTGGCGACGTTAGGGGGAAATTTTTGGATCGTCGCAAGACAAGAAGCGAAAGCATTTCCCAAAAAACGCTTTCATTGATCAAGAAGGGTTAGAGGTTCGAAGGCGATCAGACCCCCCCCCTTAGTTCTAACCATAAACGATGTCAGCAAAGCGATCCGTCGACGTTCCTCCGATGACTCGAGGGGCAGTTTCCCGGGGAAAAACCAAAAGTTTTGGGGTTCCCGGGGGAAAGTATGGTTGCAAAGCTGAAACTTAAAGGAATTGACGGAAGGGCACCACCAGGAGTGGAGCCTGCGGCTTAATTTGACTCAACAGGGGAAAACCTCACCAGGCCCGGACACCGGAAGGATTGACAGATTGAGAGCTCTTCTTTGATTGGGGGGGGTGGTGGTGCATGGCCGTTCTTAGTTGGTGGAGCGATTTGTCTGGTTAACCGATAACGAACGAGACTCTAGCCTGCTAACTAGGCGTATTTTGACATCCTAAAGGCCCGCCGGTTTGGGGTTGGGGCCCTTTTGTCGCGCGCGGTTTTTACTGTCGGCGTACAAACAATTCTTCTTAGGGGGACAGGCGGCTTCTAGCCGCACGAGATTGAGCAATAACGGGTTTCGGACCCCCGATGTTCTGGGCCGCACGCGCGTTTACACTGAAGGAAGGGGGCTTTCCCTCCTGGCCGAGGGGCCCGGGTAACCCGCTGAACCTCCTTCGTGCTGGGGATTGGGGCTTGAAATTTGCCCCATGAACGGGGAAATTTTCCCAGTAAGCGCGAGTCATAAGTCGGTTGATTACGCCCCCTCCCCTTTTGTACACACCGCCCGTCGCTCCCCAACCGATTGAATGATTTAGTGAGGTCTTCGGACCGATACGCGATGGCGTTTCGGCGTCGTCGATGTGTCTGGGAAGATGAAAAACCCGGATCTTTTTAGAGGAAGTAAAAGTCAACAAGGTTTCCGTAGGTGAACCTGGGGGAAGGATCATTACATGTGTTTTACCATTCGATTGGTAAAAAAAAACACTTTCTGTTAGACTTTTTTTTATCGAACTAAGCCGTCTCGGTTATCGAGTCGCACTTTGAGCTCGGAATGATAAAAACGCAACACAGCGTTTGGGGAAAACGAAAACAACGATTTAAACCCCGTCGACCGCCTTTAGGGTTAGAGGGACGCGTCGTTGAGTTTCTTTTGGCCCGCGTGTCCGATGGGCTCGTCGATGACGAAAACGATCGCTCAGTAAACCACGGCGCCGGCATACCTTCGATCTGTCTACATATATACCCGATCGATTGCGTGAGCCGCCGTTGTCGTCAATAAAAAAAAAGGTTTTCGTATGGGTCCCGTGAAAGATTTTTAAACCCTCATTCGCGGTGCTCCGTAGGGTTTTTCTTACTTTTTTATCTCCGGGAAAAAATAAAAAAAAGTGGTAAACGATTAGCGCGGGTACCCCGGGTTCGATCGCGTAGCCCTTTATTATTATTTTTAATAAAAGGGGAGCGACGAGACACGAATCTAAGAGAACGAATTTTTTTATTTCAATTTATGGTATTTTTGATATACGCCCGCCGTATCGGAGTCCGACGGTTTACGGTTTTATAATAATTTATTAGAAACGGGAAAAAAAAAACGTCCCCTTTTGATTTTCCGTTTGTATCCCAAAAATAAAGGCGCTTAACCGGCCTTTGTCGAACGATTACACCTACCGTTTGATAATACGAAGGTCGTTATTTTGTTCGCTGGTCATGTACGGAAATGGCGCTTTTTAAAAAATTTTACACTTTACGTATTGTTAAAAGAGCCTTTTTGAGGCGCGTTTAACGAAAGTAAAAAATGATTACCCTAAACGGTGGATCACTTGGCTCGTGGGTCGATGAAGAACGCAGCTAATTGCGCGTCAACTTGTGAACTGCAGGACACAGAAATCGAATTTGAACGCACATTGCGGTCCTCGGATTCTGTTCCCGGACCACTCCTTTGGGTGAGGGTCGATCATTTAAAAGACTGCCCGGTTTTCGAACGTCAGGGGCGAGTTGGGTGTTTGGGGTCGTTTTTGAACGGCGCCCTCGTCATCTTTCGAGATAGACACGAACGACGACCACGATACGACGCGACATCTTAAATGTGAGAGCGACCGGGTAACTTGCGAATTTTTGTAAATTATCCGGTAAAGAAACGTCGCCGGTTTGCCGGGTTTGTCGACAAACAAACAAACAAACGAATCGAGTCAGATGGACAGACCGACACGGTCGTCGTCGTCTCGTCGCTGTTGTTATTGTCGTCGTTGTCGTAGCGATCGTCGTGTCCGATATTTTTGAATGAAAAAAAGGAAAATAGACGTCTGATCGCTCGAAACGCGCGCTTTCACGCTTTTTATAGGCTGTTGAAATAATTTCGATTTATCGACCTCAGAGCAGGTGAGACTACCCGCCGAATTTAAGCATATTACTAACGGAGGAAAAGAAACTAACTAGGGTTCCCCCAGTAGCTGCGAGCGAACAGGGAAAAGCCCAGCACCGAATCCCGCGGCCGATACCGGGCGCCTGTGGTTTTTAGGGGGGGTCCATTATCCCCAGATCATGCGGGCGTCCAAGTCCTTTTGAACGGGGCCACAGCCCAAAAGGGTGCCAGGCCCGTAGTGACCCGCTGATCGCGGGGGGATCTTCCCCGAGTCGGGTTGCTTTTAGAGTGCAGCCCCAAGCGGGTGGTAAACCCATCTAAGGCTAAAAACCACGAGACCGAAGGGGAAAAGTACCGTGAGGGAAAATTGAAAAGCACTTTGAAGAGAGATTCAAGAGTACGGGGGAAACCTTTAGGGGGGAAACCTGAGAAATCCGAAAGGTCGAAGGGGGAAACATTTGCGTCTCGCCGTCGGCGGGAGGTTTTTTGTGACGGAAGACGTTCGGTTTTCCGCGCCCTTTCCCTTTTTCGATCCGATAGCGAACGCGTGCACTTTTCTCCTGGTAGGACGTCGCGATCCGTTGGGTTGGTCTACGGCTCGGGAGCCCGGGCACACGGTTTGCCTCGCGTCCGGGGCCCCGTCCCGGCTGACTGCTCGACGGGCCCCAAAGGTTTAAGGCCGCCTTGGGCGTTCGGCCGCCCCAAACGCGCCAGATGTGTCGGCGATCGGACCTGGTGCCGGTTCTGACCCCTGGTGACTGTTGGCGGCGAAGTTCCGAAAAAAGACCTTTGACCGATCTGCGACGCTATAGCTTTGGATACTTTTAGGGCCCGTCTTGAAACACGGACCAAGGAGTCTAGATGTACGCGAGTCATTGGGAATCACTAAACCTAAAGGCGTAATGAAAGTTGGGTCCGCCTCGCGCGGACTCAGGGGGGACGGGGGGGTTTACCCCTTAAAAATGGCCGCCCGCACCCCGGGGGTCTCATTCTCATCGCGAGAAGAGGCGCACCAAGAGCGTAAAGCTAACCCCCAAAAATGGTGAACTATGCCTGGTCAGGGGCGAAGTCAGGGGGAAAACCCGATGGAGGTCCGTAGCGATTCTGACGTGCAAAAGATCGTCGGAAGGGGATAGGGGCGAAAAACCTAATCGAACCATCTAGTAGCTGGTTCCCTCCGGGAAATTTCCCCCCGGATAGCTGGCGCTCATTGCGTACGAGTCTCATCCGGTAAAGCGAATGATTAGAGGCATTGGGGCCCAAAAAGACCTTTAACCTACCAAACCCCTTTTAAAAGGGTGAGGGTCTCCGGCTTGCTTGAACTTTGGGAAACCGGAGAACGATCGGGGTGCCAAGGGCCAAATTTTTTGGGAAGCAGAATTTGGGGCTGTGGGGGAACCAAACGTTGAGTTAAAGCCCTAAATCGACGCTTATGGGGGGGTTTTTTTTGAAAGGCGTTGGTAACTTAAGACAGCAGGACAGTGGCCATGGAAGTCGGAATCTGCCAAGGAGTGTAAAAACTCACCTGCCGAAGCTAGCCCTGAAAAAGGGGTGGCGCTGAAGCGTCGTGCTTATACTGACCGTCAGGGGATGTGCGATCGCGTGCGATCATGGGAAACCCTGACGAGTAGGAGGGTCCGGGGGTGAGCGCAGAAGGGCTGGCCGTGAGGCCGTCTGGGCCCCCGTCGGTGCAGATCTTGGTGGTAGTAGCAAATACCCAGCGAGGCCCTGGAGGACTGACGGGGGAAAGGGGCCCTGAACAGCCGTTGCACACGAGTCAGTCGATCCAAGCCCTAGGCGAAAGCCGATGTTGATGTGGTGTAGATTTATTTAACGAAATCGAGAATTAATTGAATTCGAATAATTTTGTACACACCCATTGGGCGAAAGGGGGAAACCGGTTTTCCCATTCCGGAACCTGGCAGCGGAACCGTCAAAAAGTCGGGCCCCCCGCAAGAGAGTTCGTCGGGGAACCCAAAAGGACCCGGAGACGCCGTCGGGAGATCCGGGAAGAGTTTTCTTTCTGCATGAGCGTTCGAGTTCCCATAACCTCAGCAGGGGGATATGGTTTGAACGCGAAGAGACCCCATTGGGGGGGCCCCGGTGTCCGGATCTTCCCTCGGACCTTTAAAAACCGGGAGAGGGCCACGGGAGGCGTCGCGCCAGTTCGTACCCATTTTCCGCAGCAGGTTCCAAGGTGAAGAGCCTTGTCGATAGAATAATGTAGGTAAAGGGGAAATCCAAAAATTTGGGTCCGTAACTTCGGGATAAGGATTGGCTCTGAGGATGGGGCGTGTCGGGGTTGGCGAGGAAGCGGGGCCTGGTTAACGAGCCCCTGGGCGAGGTGAAGGTTTCGGCTGGGTCTAGCTCGGTCCCCGGGCCTTTTGGCCCCCCGCGGAACCGCTTTGCCGGGGGGACCCGGAGGATTTCGCATCTTTTCCCGGGGTCCTCTTCGGCCGCTATTTAACGGTCAGCCGAACTGGCACGGACCGGGGGAATCCGACTGTTTTAATTAAAAAAAAGCATTGCGATTTCCAAAGTGGGTTTGGGCGGTGTGATTTCGCCAGTGCTCTGAATGTCAAAGTGAAGAAATTCAATCAAGCGCGGGGAAACGGCGGGGGTAACCCTTTACCCCTTTAAAAGACACCCAAACGGCGGAGAACTATGACTCTCATAAACGACACCAAAATCAACACCATAGCCTTCGCAGATGATATAATCCTGTTCGCGTCGACCGCCACAGGAATGCAGACCCCCAAACCCAACCAAACCAGGGGGACGAGGCAAGGGAAAAATTCTTAATCTTTTAACCCGACCAAAATGCGCTGCACTGTCCATAATGCCAGCCGGTAAACTTAAAAAAACAAAATTCAAACGAACAACCCCCTTTTACGGCACGAGATGGAACACCTATCCCCCAAAGGGTACTGCCACCCATTTAAGATATTTGGGAGTCGATTTTGGGTTCACTGGGCCTGGGAAGCCCGGGCCCCCTGACGTCACAAACTTCATAAAAAACCCTCCAAGGCACCCTTAAAAACCCCCGCAGAGGATTAAGATTCTAAGAGCCTTCAAATTTCCCAAAATATACCACGGACTCATCCTCGCTGGAACCACTATGAAGATGCTTTCGGAAGATCGACTTAGACGTCAGAAATTTGGGGGGAGAAAAGGTTTTTGGCCACCCAAAGGGGTCCCCAACCTGTTCATTCACACCAGTTAAAAAGGGGGACTAGGTATACCGAATGGTTTCCAAATCCCTCCACCTCCAAAATTTTTTGACGACAACCAACCAAAACCCCCAAATTTAGGGCAGTGGGTTTGAGATGGAAGGGAAAAACCGACTTAGATGGGCCACGAAAAACCAACCAGAAACGGCACCTTTCAACAGCACCGAGAAAGTCCAAAATGGTGGAGCAGGCAGGGTGTATGGGAAGGGAGCGGATTTTTAGAGACCCAAAAAGGCAGGGAAAAAACCTCCAACACGTGGATCGAGCCAACATCGCCATCCCCCAAAAAACTACGTCCAGGGGATGGGGCCACACTGACAACCTACCAACACGCATGCGGATGACGAGGGGACAAAACGTGGCGCCCAAGATTCAAAAGAGAGCAGGATGCAACGCCAAGAACCCCCCCAAAAAGGTTAAG